>JAGFMF010012069.1:11767624-11839510 GCA_019455555.1 Galemys pyrenaicus | reverse complement strand
GGGGGAAGGGAGAAGGGGAGAGGGAGAAGGGGAGAGGGAGAGCACGCACAAGAGAGCAAGACCGAGAGCAACTTAGATAATTACTAATAAAAGTCCCATGGTATCTCCCCTTTCTAAATGTTTTTGGCTGGCATAGTGCAAGGGTTCTCAAATTTTAATATGCATCTAACAGACTTGGACACTGGAAAACCTGTTTAAAGTTCCCTGGGCCCCATTCCCCCGTTTAGTAGGCTGGGGTAGGATCCACAAGTTCTCAGGTGACGCCAAAGGTGCCAGTCCAAGGCCCACCATGTGAATCACACTTGGGTACTATGGGCACTGCTGCTCTGCCAGCACCCTAGCTGGGGAACACTGGCTGCTGCCACCTCGCAACTGCCATTCTTGCGAGAAACTGCCCTCCCGCTGGATGTAACTGCTTTACCCATGGCTGCTGTCGCCTACAGGCGAACCCAGAACCAGTAACTGCCTGATACTGGAACACAAAGGCTCACCCCCATGCCTCAATTCAGAACATCTCTGAAGGGTCCTACAAGTTCCAGAGCTCCCTTCAGAACATGCGTAAGCCTCCTGTTCACTCCTGTTCACTGTAGATTAGCTTTTCCCCTCAGTCCACTCCTATCTCATTCATATCCTTACACAAGGATCTCATGGAGACGCTTTCAGCGAACCTTCTGCACACAACTCTCCATTTCAGGGAATTTTCTCCTTTTGTTTACAGGGAGCCAAGTATAAATCAGTTGGATTTTGTTTTTATTTTACTTTTCTTTTGAACCCAAATCTTATATTTACTTTAATCTTTCAATATTCAGCCTATCACTCCAATTTGTTGAAACCTTTTTGGCTTCTGATTCTCTTGTCTACTGTATTTGCTATTTCTCCCTGCTTGTGTCATTGGCAAATTTGATAAGAATGCTATTTATGTCTTCATCCAAGTCACTGATGAAAATATCGAAGAGGACTGAGCTGAGATTAGATTACTGTGAAAAGCTGCCAGAAACCTCCTTCTGAGTTGAAATGTATCCATTAAAAAGCAATGAAGGGAGCATAGGCCTCAGAGTCCCAGATTTTGGCTTAGAACACCAGTTCTGTCTAAATACAGGTCAAAAGCTACACTCAAATGTGAGAACAATGCCATTTTAGCACTGTTTTAATAGGAAACGTAACTGTGGCTTCTCTCCCACCTGCACCTTTTCACCTGTGTGTGCTAGGCTCCGCTGTTGCACCTCTGTGTGTGAGAGAGATTCAGACCAGGCACTCCGCATGACTGCCTTGGGACAACGGCCCGCATCATTGGTGGCTGGGGACACCTAGTTAGCCCGTGACTGATTGTGTGATCAGAGCCCAAGACGGTCTGGGAGTAGCCCAAAATTATCCCAAGCACCTGCAGAGAAAGGACTCCCTGCAGGCCAAGCCAGGATGTCCTCCCTTGTTCCCTATAGAATTGAGTATCACGTTTGATCCCTTTGCAGTCCTGCCCCCCCAGAAGATGAATGCCCTTTGTCTCCCTGGACCCTGCTTTGCCTACAGCACTGTCATATGATCAATCACGTTTGTGTATTATTGCCAGTAAAGAGCAAGAGGGCTGCCCGTGTCTTGCCTTGCAAACCTGCTCCAAGACTCATACCTCGGCGTGTCCATGGCTACCAGATATAAGTATTACTTCCAGATTACATATTATTAAACCACACATCACTATCAAAAACTACATAAGGATCATTAATAATCATTATGTATTCACGATCACCTAATTTTTGTCTCAGGATGAAAACTCTGTGTGGTCATTTTTATGGAGGGCTTGTTTCATTTAAATACTTTTTTAGACTATGTAATAAAGTCAATGTTTAGTAATTAACTCAATTTCAGTGGTTAAATATAAAATTCTTGCAACACAGAAGAAAACAACCCTGCAAGAATGTTATGAGTCGCCATCCTTCCCTGCAAATACACGTTATACTCTTCAAAGGTGCTTGGGTTGGGTTGGTATGCTTTAAATGTGCTGTGACATGAAGATATTGAGCCATGGAGTGATGTAGCGAGTATTATAATTAGGGATTAGATGAAGCTAAGGGCACAGGTAAATTTAGAACTAATATTACTTTGAATGAGGGAATTTATTTCCCGGCTAATTTGAATAGTTCTAAACTCTTTGGGTAAATGCTGATGATAGATAGACTGGCTAAAGCATAAATACTGGCCGGAGGCATAAGGGTATTGCTTTTGTTTCTGTTATTTAGGAAGCCACCGTGCACTTCAAGAAGTATTTCCTCCCTCATATTTTTTCTTTAAAAGACCTGCAATTATTACCTTCTTAATAGAAGTATAATGGGAATTCTTAAAAGGAAAAACAAAGCTCTTCAAAAGTATTTATAACTGTTAATAAATTGGGAATAAGTAAATAAAGATGGGAAAATATTTTTACAAAAATATGAGAGGAAATGCTGAAGGTGAAGGGTGATTCTTCATTTCTAAATTGTCAAAATTTTCTACAAAGAGTTTCACTTTATATTAAGGGGAATTATTTCAAAAACATAGAAAATATTTCCAAATACAGACTCATGGTAGACATAAAAATAGAAACTCAAAAAGGCACAATCTGGGTCACAAATAAGAGAAACAGCCCTGTGGGCCAGAAATTGCACAGAAACACAAATGGTAGGTGAGGCCGAAGACACAGGCTGTGGGGTCTGAGAGGCTGGGCCACAGGAAGTGGAGGCCAGGAGAGTTCAGGGTTTGCAGCGCTCAAGGATCTAAAAATGCGCCATGCGAGACAGAGAAACTGAGCCAGGCTTAGCCAGGAGTGCTGTCAAGGTTCCCAGCTGAAGGAAGGGGGCTGCCACGAGAGCTGCTGTTTCGCACACCTTAGAACTGCTTACATGCTCCTCCTTCTTGGGGGGAAATTAAAAAGATTAACTTGTTCAAAACCCATCAATACCTTTATGTTCTGATTAGTCGTTTAATGTAGGGAACATGTCTGAATGGATGGCTTATAGAAAGAAAATCTGAATAAAGCTAATGGGTCTGTAAACTACATAATGTTACACCTGGACAGATAACATTACAAGTCAAATGATGATCGTATCCATTTATCAAAATACCTCTCTAAAAAATAAACTAAGCCATGTATTTTATCGAATATTGTAAAGGAGTCTTTTGATTATGAGAATGACACAAAATGAAAACTATATATATATATATATAAAACTCAAAAGTAATATAATAATGGATGCTGTAGCTAATGTTAATGATTTAATTAGATCGTGTAAGGGGATCTTTCTCCCATTTGTTTTACGTTTAGGTTCCATAATATTAAATTTATGAAGAAAATAAGGGTCTGCTTGTGTTCCATAATTTTCCTTTAGGAAACAAAGATACATTTTCGTTCATTTTAGAGCTATTTCATGGGTAAGTTGTAAGTAGAGGAAGTAGAGGGCTTTCTTTTTTACAGAGAGTATTTATACTTAATATAGTCATAGTATTTGTTCCTTTTCAGTTTGCTTTTTCTTCTCTTTTTCCCACAAGGTACAGAAGCTAGGCATGCACTGGGTGTACTGCTGGGGCTGACTTTAGGACCAATGATAGGACTGGCTTAGAATGAAAATGGCAACTTGGCTACATCACCAGGTAATTTTCCACACCAGTAAATCACAAATGATATGGTTCCAAATGTCTCCTTTTGCATGTAATTCCTGCAAGCTAGAAACATTCTAATTACTTTAAAGGTGATGACATAAAACGAAGCAGGCAGTTAGCACAATGAACCTTTTAGAGCCTTATGCATCACGACACTCCCTGGCCCAGAGCCCTGAGGTGTCGAATCACAGGTATTATATTACCCTACTGGAAAAGGATGAAAACCCTCATGCTTCATAGTCAGTTGGGAAGATTGGGTCTCAGTACTAGAAAGGCAGGAGTGCCTTATGACTATATGTGTAAGTCCCCTTGAAAAATCAAAGAAAAGCCTTCCTCACACAACCAAAAGAAGTGTACCTAAAGGACTTGCTGAAGGACTGCATTTTTTACTGTACCAAATCCTTTTAGTCCTTAAGATGTCCTAGAAGGTATATTTTGTATGAGAGAGATTAAAAATAGACTGCTCTAAATGGAGAAGTTTGAGCTGGCAGCTTCCGGGTTATCTGTAGCTTTAATATTTATGCCTAGATCCTGCTACAAATGTGACATAAGCGGTCCATGACTTAATAAAAGGTCATATTTTAAACAAACACCCTGCTAACATCTTAACATTCTTTACACAGCTTCAAGGGCAGCAGCAAATCTTCATCCTTTAAAGGTCTGGAAATAATCCAAAGCCATTCAGTGCTTAACATTTGATTAGTTATTTCATTCAATTCAGCAACAATTACCGAGTACAACTATTGAGCAAACACAAGGTGTGGCTAAACAATAACAACAACAATCTTCTGGTAATCATAAACTATTCCCAGGTAGTTCCAGAAAAGGAACTGCAGAAAGGTTCTGAGAAACAACAGTTTTTGTGAGTAAAACTTACTTAAAACTCATTTATGAAGTTCATGCGCCTGTCCCTTTCCTAAATGAACCAGCTCACCACCAAGAAAAAGCAGTCACAATCTCCCAGGGAACATATGGAGAGAGCCTTTGAGTCGAGGCAACAATGGGACNCTAAATGAACCAGCTCACCACCAAGAAAAAGCAGTCACAATCTCCCAGGGAACATATGGAGAGAGCCTTTGAGTCGAGGCAACAATGGGAATGAAGAAAAGAAGATAACTTCTACAGCAATTTTTGAAATAGAATTTGCAGAATTTAGAAGCTAATTTAATACATGTGTAAGTAGAGGAGAGGGAGGTAAAGGTAATGAAGGCAAGTCTTATGTTTCCAGTTTTAGAGGCAATTAAATTAGGTAATTAAGTTACACTGAAAAGACAGGAGATGCAGGATTGTTTTAGGGGCCAATAATGCCTTCTACTTAGACACTTTGGAGCCTGTAGGATATGCAGATGGAGAGGAGAGGGATGGTCAGTAGCTCTGAGTACTCTTCTGCAGATAGGAGGAAGATGTGAGATGGAAATGAAAGTCCAGGCATCTTCATGGCCGTGGATGTCAACAAAAGAGAGTGCTTGAAATGTGTATGAAGAGAGGGAATTAAGAATGGGACAGCAAGTTTTAAAGTCTGGATAAAGGCTAGTTTTCACTGATTACTGTTACAATTCCCAAGCGTGTACCTCAAGTCACTACCATTTCCCAGAACTTAAGATTTGTATATCTACCTATCTACTTCACATCTCCACCAATATGCATAGTAGACCTTTCAAAAGTAACATGCCCACACCTTATTCCTAAAATGTCTTAATTTCAGGGCTTTCCTCATCTCAGGAAATGGGTACCCCTTAGGCTAAAACTCTTCCTTGACTCCTCTCTTTCTTTCACAAATTCCTCCACTATAAACCCTTTCTGTCAGTGTCCTCAGGAGGGAGAGTAGAATGCAAGCACTTTCTACCATTTTCACATAACCTATTCTGGTTCAATCCACACTCACCTCTTGCTTGAATTATAACAACAGTCTTCTATTGATCTCACTACTTCCATTTTATTATAACTGGTGGGTGGGGTATGGTGGGAGGCAGATAAGTCACAACATGCTATCCTTTGCACAAAATCCTGTGATGACTCTCAACCCAGAGTAAAAGTGAAAGCCCATCAAGGAACCTGGAAGGTCCCTTTGAATTCACTGTCTACTAATCCATATTCTCACTTGACCCTTTTCCTGTCACACTAGTTTCCTTTAACAGGCCAAGAATCCTCCTGTTTCGGGGTGTTTCCATTTTGTAGGGCCCATCTGGACTGTTTTTCTTCTAATTATCTGCATGGTTCAGGTCCTTTAGGTTTTGGTTAAAAACCAGCCTTTCAGTGAAACCTTTCTCATTTACCATATTTAAAGAACAGAACTTCCCTTCCACTAGAGGCACACGTCATTTCAACTCCTTTTTCTCTTTAAGTATCCAAATTTGCACTTAACACAATCTGATATACACCATTTCTTTAACTTTTTAATGTTGTAATGTCTGCCTCTCACCTTCGCCTTCCCATAATAGAAATTTCATGAGGGTAGCGTGGGGATTTTCACTCTTATATACCCAATCTACCTACTTACTATATCAGGCAACAAAATATCCATTGAGTGATAATCATAATCAAGCTCAACATAGCGTTTCTCTGCCCTTCCCCCGCCCCTTTCTGTTTCTTTAGAGAACAGGAAAAAGGACTTGGCACTAGAGAAGCAATGGGTGATTTATAAGAGCTTTCCTAGTTCTTCAAGATGGAGACCACAAATGATATTATTTAGTTTATCAACTATTAATTACAATCATTAGAGTCTTAAATGTATCATTAGGGAGGACAGAAGAATACTGAGATATTATTTTAAGGTCAGTGCACTTGCATATATGTGTGCTTATGAAGATCCATATGTGCATGCACATGTGTGCAGATGTATACACACCTATGTGTAGTCACACATACATGCTCTATCTTCCCTAGAGCCTAGAGAGATTTATCTGGGAGCTTTTGTAAGGAACTTCCAATCATGTTAAATCCCTTGACACAGGACCAGCCTCTTTACTTGATGAGTTTGCTCCTTGCTGATTGGTAGTTGTAGAAGCCCTCACAGAGCTATAGACAGACAATTCAGAGTTAATGCTCATTTCTTGTTTAAAGAGTGATCCTGGAATAGAAATAAGGAAATGAAATCTCATGACAGTGTCATCATAAAGTCATCAGCCAGATGGCAGTCCTTGAAATCTAATCCTTAGAGGCTTCTCACAATAATTTGTAATATCACATCTAATATTATCTTATTCACCAATTCATATCTATTCACAGAGTTGAAGAGAAAGAAATGAACTTGCAGAGGCCCATATTTCTGGTTTTATATGTTAACAGGGACTCTCTCAGGAAAATAAACTATTTTCCCATATAAGTCACAATGAAGATCTATGTTCTGATTTCAATTGTTAAACTACAGATTGATTTTAGCTGAGAAGCAGTCTTTTATTCATGAATGGGAAATTAAATGCTTTTAGGTATACCTGGCTATTCATATTTAACTATATAAAATGGCAAATGAAGATCTTATCAAAGTCGGTGCAGAATTTGAAGATTCCACTGACCTAGGAAACACACTGAATGCTGAAATACAAAATTAGCTTATTTTGGGGTTTGACTATATTTTATTATGTCCTGAAACTAAGCTTGCTCATGTCTGGTATCAGAAATCTTCCAGGCTACAGAGTTTACATCTTATTTAACACTCAAAATTTTAAAACAGAAGATTTTATTGCTTTCAAAAGTTTCCAAAGTTACAGAAATTCCACATATATTGACCCATCTGACTGAAAGTTTCAGTCTAATATATTAGTTTTTAGTAGTAAGAGCTGAATGATGAAAATTGATGTACAGTACGTCCTTCTTTCACACCATCAACAGGTTCTTAGAAACCGTGACTTTAAGTGAACCAGTGTATAATGAAACCAACTCCACTATCCGTAAACTGATACAGACGATAGTTAAGTTTCTTGGGCATATTTCTGGTCAGAAAAGCATCACCAAATTTCTAATTAAAGACTCAAAGCAGTTCTAACATAAAACAATCACTTGTATTCATTCATTCATTCATTCTCCAATTCACTTGCTTATTCCATTCGGGTTCACAGGTGACCATGAAATGGCACTAAGTGAAAAGCTTTTGATATAGTTGAGGACCTGCTATAGCCAGAACACTGTTAGCAGAGTTCCTCCTACCTAAGAAATTCTTGGTTACAAATATTTTTCAAAGGTATGAGACACTTTTTCTCCATAACCCAAATATCAGTATTATAATCTCTCCTTTTAAATTATGTTTATAAGATCAGCAACGAAAGGGAAAGTGTTTACATTCATGTGATCATTGCAGTTTTTGAGACTTTAAACAACATTAGAAAATGGATAAATAAAAAAATAGAATGGGATAAATGTGAATTATCTGTAAAGGAAATACTTTTTTATCTATAAAACATGGCAACAACTCTTTCTGAAGTAATATAGGACATTTATACCCTGAACTGCTTAGGTGAACATAAACAAAGACGATCTAAAATGGAACTGTCAATAAAACCAGTGACAGAAAAAAAAGTTCTACTTTCCACTGTCCAATGTGGAAGCTTCTAGTCACACCTCAAGCATAAGATGATTAATGAGACAGGAAGGATGAATTCCAAATTTTGTTCAGTTATAATTAATTTACATTTAAACAGCCACTTGTGGCTAATCTACTGGATATCACAAATCTAGAAAAGGAGGGTGATGCTATTTCACTTTTAGGTTAAGTAGGCGGCATATTGGCCAAAAAAATAAAAAAAAAAAGATCACACATAGCATTTTCTTCTGCTTTTTCATTCCGGCATAAGATCTAGAAGAATGTAATATAAGGGAAGCTGCAGCCGAGTGAAAGTCGTTTAATCTGTGCAGCTGACACGTACAGCATACAAAGAATGTGAGCTTCCAGGGTAAAGGTGTATAAGAGCCAATAGGCCAGCTCACCCCATGACCTCTCATACTGCCCAGTGCACCCATCGAGCCCAGATGCCTCATAGTTACCGAGATCCTATGTGAATACTGTGCACAAAAATACCATACTCACTACATGACTATGCTGTACTTACTCAAAGATTTGGCTGGTATTCTCATCAGGGAACTTACTGCTGTTCAGCTGCAGCATGCCAGTTGATTATTCTTTTCATGCCTTTTATGGCAGACACTCTTCATTGGCTGGTCCAAACCCAATTTCTAGTTACTAAAGGTGGTTTTATGGCATGGTTCTGGCTCAAAAGTTCCCGAAAAAGCCATCGCTTTCCTGATACAAAATCTGTCCCTTGCCCCTTTTCTTCCTGCTGGAATGCAGAGGTTCTGGAAGAATGCCAGGAAGAACATGACAACTTCACGGTTGACATTGCTGGGCCACTGAGCCAAAGTCAGCACCTGCCTGCCTCTGATTTAATCATTAACTGAGACAAGTAGACCTCTATAAGGCAAGCTACTGACCTTGGGTTTCTGTCACTTAAAACTGAAAGTCGGGGCCTCCCTGGTGGCGCAGTGGGTTAAACAATGCACTATGAAGCGAACCGCAGCCACTGCAGCACGAGTTTGACCCCTGCTGCCGGCCAGGGCGGGGACCCACATGGCATGGCAGACCTCTCCTGCTGTGCCCACTGCTCCCCTCAGCAGTGTGCTTCCGTTGATCTGCCTGTTCTGCTTCCCGCTCTCTGTGGTGAATCCTCTCACTCCTCCCCCCCACACCTCTGTCCTGTACCCCAGTGTTTGTATGCATAAATAAATAAATCTTAAAAAAAATAAATAAAACTGAAAGTCATCCTAACATATGAGGTTTCCTTCTGTGTTATTAGCAGACCATAACATTTTCAGCTAGTTGTTTTGTTTTATTTACCTATACAATCAAAATGTTTGGAGGTAGTAACTACCTGCCAAGCTAATTGCTAAGCAATATGGGGGACAAGTGGGCAATGTGCATGCCTTCAAAGAGTCAACATTTTCAAAAGAGACGAAGCCCAGCACCTCCTGAGGTACAGTGCAGTGACAGAAACACTACAGCAGAGGCTACAGGTGTGTGGGCTTTGGGATTGGCAGTCACACAAAACTTCCTAGAAAAATTGGTATTTACACTAAGAGCTGGATAATGAATAGATTTTAACTAGACAAAGAGGTGAATGTATATATCAGGTCAGCAGGTAGTAAGATAGAACATAGTTACAAGAAAATGAAAATAGCTCAGTGTTACTTAATTGTATGTGTGTGGGGTGGGGTGGTCGAGGGAGAGCATGAAATCTTACCATTTTCAGGGAAAAGTCAAATTATATAAGACCTTGAAACCATTTAAAGGAGTGTGGGCTGTTTTTACCTTTTTATTATTGTTCTTTTATTTTTGTTTTTATTCATCTTGTTAGTGTTTTGACAGTATAGGCTCCCCGCCTCAGGTGTAGTCACCTTAGCTCTTCTACCGCTAAAGCAGGTAAGAGAGAAGGCACTAATGGCTTGGAAAGGGTGAGTGATACATTTCAATATACTGTTTTAGAAAGATCATCCTGCATTTTATGTGGCGAACAGGAGGAAAGTAGGAAGATAAGAAGGAGCGACACCAGTTAGGTGGATGATGTAGTCATTCAGGCAAGCATGATGGTCAAGGAGTAGGGATGAAGACAAATGACTGGATTTGAAAGCTTCTTGACAGCTTAGCTATTTGGAGCACAGAAGGAAGAGTCAAGCGTGGATTTTTGATTTGGACAACTGGATCACTGTGGCAATGTTCACTAGAGAGGAATCACAGAAGAGAAGGCTGAATTTGGAGAAATAGGGTGGAACAGGGTAAAGATGAATTCAGCTTTGGGTCTATATCATTTGAAGTTCCTAATGGACATTAAAATGGATTTAAATGAAGACGTACAGGTCTGAAATTCAAAAGACCATTCTCAGCTACAAATGCTATCATGTGTTGGTTTCCTTCCTGGTGGTGCAGCAGGTTGAGCACCGCACTGTGAAACATCTGCGGCACAGCAATGCGCGTTCAATCCCTGGCCAGGGAGGGGACCCACATGGTGCAGCAGACCTCTCCTGCCTCACCCGCTGCTCCCCTCAGCAGTGTACTTCGGTCGATCTGCCTGTTCTGTTCCCCACTCTGTCTCTGGTGAATCCTCTCACCTCCCACGACTCCGGCCTGTGCCCCAGCTCTTGTATGCATAAATAAATAAATCTTTTTTAAAAATGCTATAAATGCGTTGTTATGAGGAGACAAGCTATGCAAGTAGAGGAATTTTCACATAGTATATTCAAGAACAGAACAGGGAAGGTGTAGAGGCGCCAGTGAAAATTAGCTCATTGAAATGAAGATTGTGTATGGACAAGCTAAAAATGCAATCTGGCTTCAAACATTCTCTATTTGACTTGGCTCACTGGGAAATAACTACAAAGCATAGTTGGTAGTTTTTTAGAGACCAAGTCAAAAAACAAACTGGAAGCCCCTGCTCTGAAGAAAACCTTAAAAAATGTCACAATCAGAGCTGTCTGGAGAGTCAAGGAGCATGAGAATGTGGAAAAAGAACCAGAAAAGAGTGGTATGGACAGTGGAGGCCTCACCTTCAGCCCTACTACTTTTGTGCCATGGACGAGTCTTCTTTTTCCGTTCCTTCATAGCTGGCATTTTCTAAAATCCCCAAGTGAATTTCTGATCTTAATTTGCTTACCCAAAGAGGCTTCTCTTTGAGAAGGTTATTCCCCACTGAGATCTCACTACTGACTCGGATAACAATTGATTTTATATGAATAAATCTTCCTAAGTGTATCCTGTCCTTGTTGAACCGAACAAAGACATATCAGACTTGTGTTCGGAGCAGAAGTCCAATCCTTGCCGCTAAGACAAGACAGTAAACTTGAGAATATTTTCCAATTATCAGTCCCCTAGTCAAGCAATTCTCTCTTAATCACGGTGCTTTTGAAGCGGCTCAAATGTAACTCCCCAAATTCAAGTTGAACTTTCTTTTACATGGTCATCTGAACACCCACTATCTGGAATTCAGGAACAGAGTTGCTTTATTACCCCAAACTCATGAGTGTCAATCCAATTTCACAGATTCTTCAATCTCTAACTCAATTTCAAAATTTAGTTGGCCTCTCAATGCCCTTAGACCAAAAACTCATTACTTCTAAGAGTTACTGTTCTTAGTTCAAAGTCTGTTGGGTATTTTTGCCTTAGTCTTTTCTTCTTAACAAAAGCCACTGGAACGCTTCAGTAATTATATATTCTGGAATAAACTTACCTTTTGCTGTGTTACTCCTTATCATTGTGCAGGTCCTATTTTTGCCCTTGTTTTCTGGTAGAACTAAAAATGAGTACCCAAGGTTTCTTAACTTACTAGGTAACTTCACGACATAAAGAGAGTCATCATCCAACAACTATTCACCAGCTCCCTATATATCACCCGAGAACTTAGAGTGTCTCAAATAAGAAAGATGGTTTCTGTCCTTAAGGATTTTAGACTCTGTGAGGGGAACACTAAACAATTAGAGAATTCATGTTTTTATTTATAATGAGGATAAATGGTGATAAAGGAAAAGTGCAAGCAAGAGAATGGCTATCATTCCAATTTTAGCATATGAACTGCCAAAGCAAACACAGGAGAGTGGATAATAGGAGACAGGATTTAGTTTGAAAAAATGGAGTCTGTAAATGGTGCTATTTACATAGATATACAATGGTAAGGGAACTCATGAACCATGTTATACTATACAGAGTTTCCCACTGTGCATGTGCAATGAGACCAGCCACAAGGGCACTATGGACAGCTAGCCCTACTTTCTTGAAGCTCAAGATAACTTCCTCCTCAGAAAAAGGATGGGGTGGCACATGCCATGGTGGAACAGAACAATATTTCTTTGGGTAGAGTTCTCAGCGCAGACTAATAATTGCCTCTTCCAGCAACAAATCAGTATTTTACTTTTGTCTTTTCTCTTGGTTGCATTGCTACCTTTATGACTGCAGGCCACTTAATTTCACCGGTTCTCAGGTTACTTGTGATTAAAATAAGAGGAGTCAGGCAAGCTTGTGAGTTTAGTTGGCATTTGTTATCGTGGATCCTCCCAAGCCCTTTTAAGCAGAATGACAATACCTGTCACCCCCCTCCCCATTGTCACCACCCCATCATTATAACCAATGACAGTTTTAGAAATAATGTAGTTCATACCTTTTTTGAATGTTTCCCCAAGAAGCGTTGATGTTCTCTGTTATCATGTGTACTTTTCTGGTATCATCTGCAGAATAATCCCGGAGAAGTTTCAGAGCCAAATCATTTGCCACATCTACATTTATCTGCCACTGGCGGAGATCTTTGGCCAACTGCTAATGATGCATAGGGGAAAGAAAATAAATATCAGTTTTTTGTTTTGTTTTGTTTTTTTTACCTTGAAATCTCTAGTCGGAGTTTCCAAAAATGCTTAGTACATAGCTTCTGAATCCCCAGGTCAGAACATAGTTCATGATTGCTTTTAGCTTACCGTGTGTGTGACATGGCCAATCTACACAGCATAATCCAGTTTTTATGACAGAAACTTTCAAATGAACAATAAGCAATATTGTGTATTTCAATTTGGTAGCAATTAATTGGAAATAAACTGGGCTTAATTGTTTTTATTACGAGAGAGAACAAACTATAAAAATAAGCTGCCATGTAATTGTTGAGAATATGACATATAACAGAATTTGAACAGAAAAAAATAAAACAAAACTCATGTATTTCCTTCCCTCTTCATTAACTTGTTGAATTGTTTATGTAATTAGTGCCATCTACTGGCATTCAACTGAACTTGCAGAAAACATTGCACATCAAAACAACTGCTGTTATTCTACTTCTGAATTTAAGAACCTTTTTTAGAAAAGAGAGTTAGCTTATTTCTAATACTTTAAAATATACTCTAATTTAAAATTAAAATAAGATGTCGAATATGAAAATCTGTTAAACCAAAAGACCTATGTTTTCTTTTTTGTCTTTGGCAATTGAGTATTACCAAACTATGTATCTCATTACTTGAAATATTTATCAAAGAAAGAAATAGACTAATTTCTTAGATTGGGTAGATTGGGAAGCATTAACACAAAATTCATATTAAGCACTGCTGCAAGTACATGGAAGAGGCTTTTAAGCATTAAGATGATATTAAGTTGCTAAGATGGTTTGATCATATCCAACACTGTGGATTAAGTCCTTGATAAATGGCCGGGAATAAAGAAAGGCAAAAAATAAGTGAAATAATACATTTTTATAAGACAAAGAAAAACATAACATTCAAGAAATAAAGTATTAAATCAAGAAGGTAAAACTGACACCAATTAAATTAATAAAGCATAAAATCCCAGACCAGAATGACTGTGCTAAAGCTAATATAATAGTACTAGTATAATAAATATAATGAATATAAATAATAACAAATATTTACTTCCATCAATGTAGTAATCTTACTTTTGGTATTTTGTCTTAATATTTAAAAAAAGAGAAATGCTTGATAGGGATAAAGGACTTCATTAACTAAGATAGCCAAAAAATGAGAAACAACTTCAATGAATAGTGAGAAGACATTAAAATGGCATAATTCATCAACCCTATAGTCTAATATGCAGTAAATATACAGCAAAATCTTAAGAAAAAACCCCCACAATTTCTATCTACACTAAATATATTAAAACTGTAGGAATTCATAATCATGCTGGATGAAGAAGATGTGGTATGGAACACTATTCAGTGATAACAAAAGATACACTCATGCCATTTGCAGCAACCGTGGAGTTGAAAGCGATTATGCAAAATGAAATAAGCCAATGGAGAAAGGGAAATACCAGATGGGGTCACTTATTTGCAGAATATAGAGAAATGAAACAAAGCTATGGAAAACTGACCATAGATCTGAGGTAGCCAGGAGGGGAGGAGGAAGGAGAATGACAGGGGGATGGTGAAAGAAAAGGGGGGCAGAGAACACAAAGGATGATGGTGAAGACTAGAAGTACCTTGGCGGTGGGAGAACTATAGTGATCATACCTAAGAAAAAGGTACTTCATGGAAAAGTAAATAAAATAAATTGACATAGTTCTAAGTAAAAATAGAGTATGATTATTTTATTATTTGTGAATTGTATGCTACATGCCACCTTCATATAAGCAACATTTTATAGTAAATGTTTGCATATATAAAAAGAATTTATAGTAATGGACTACAAAGGGAACTGAGGAAACTGAAAATAACGTTTCTGAAATGACTAATCATTTTTTCAAGTAATTGTTCTTTTATGTAGGATGCTTATATAATAAAAATCAAACGCTGGTATTTTTAGCATAGTTCCAGTATGTTTGGGTAGACTCCTGGTTCCTTGAAAATGCATAATCTATATATAATCTGGTGTTTCTCAGTTAACTAGAATGTCCTACTCTAGAATCAAGTGAAATAATTGCATTTATTGCAGACAGCCAATATTCTCAGTTGTCCAAACTAGTTGCAAACAGCTAAAGTCAATATCACTAATTTTTATTATAACAGTAAGGAGAGAGTGTTTTGGAAGATACAAAGTATAGGTGCTGCTTTCACATAACAATTAAAATTTATCCTGGTGGTACATCTGCCTTACCTCATATACATCCTTTCATCGAGCCCTGCGCTCCTATTTTACTTTTCAGATCCTCACACTAGTCAAAGCCCTTTTGGCATGAAACGCACACCTGAAAGGCTTTCCCTTTCTAGAAATGTCTTCGGGTAGAAAATTATCTTTTTCCCTTCTCACATAAACCTTCAGTGTTAAAAATAATGTATACTAAGACATGAAAAATCATTTGGTCCATATTATCCGGATGATGGTATTTGTATTTTTTTAAAAGAGCTAATTACTTATCATTTATTAAATCTCTAACTGAATCCACAAAACAGAAATCAGTAACTTGTTGCCTTCTCCCAAAGTAATTCCTTTTTAAGGATGCATTTCTAAGAATTTTTAGATAAATATGATGGATCAACACGAGAATCAATAGGACAAAGACTGTAAAACACAAGTTAAAATTTTACTAAGTATATAAAATCATTTAATTTACCAAAAGAAAGGTAAGTAATGTTGGAAGCCCCCCTCACCATGGACTGCTACTTGCAAGCGTAGATACGAGAGAAAACACTGTGTCTTAACTACTGATCATAAAAAGGACCCAAAATATAGGTTGAAAAGTATGTTAGAAGCTCCCAAAATCTTGAAGGGAACAGCAAGCTCAAGTTAAATAAGAGAGTTCATAATAAAAGGTGGTGAAAGAGGCTGGACTTCAAACCAAAGCATTTTGATATACTTTTATGCCAGGAGGGCAAAAACATGTAGACCGTATTGTTTCTTCAAATTTGTATTCACACAGAAATTTAGATTTTTGTACCTAAGAGAAACTTGACTGAGCGCTAACCCTCATGAATACTGCCCAGGTTCAGAGAGGATGGAGGATTAAAAAGAAAAAATCCCACTGACCTTGACTCACATTGACAGGAGTAAGGCCCTTATCTAAACTTAAATGTTCTCAACAGGAACATTCTTATCTCCCTTGTTAGAAACATTCACCAAGCCAGAGGCTGTCCTGTTTGCTCAGGTAATATGTAGACCACCTTGGGCTTTAACCAAGTGTCCTTCACTGTAGGAATAATGACCTTGACTAACTTTGTCTACCACTGGGAAATTTACTAGTGAGACCACAGGAGTGTAAATTCAAAAATACAATAGAATTCACACACACTCTTTTTTTCTTTCTGTATTCCATTTACAATGGTATACGCTACAGGGAATTGTTTGTGTGGCGATCATAGTGTGTGAGAAATTTAAAATACTGTGAGCACTAGCCTATAAAAAAAAGATAATTTGGTGGGTGTATACATGTGTGTTTTCAACGAAGAATATAAAATGTTAAATCCCCCAAAAGACTGTGACCTCAACCAAGAAATATTTCATATTCAAAACTAACATGATACTGTTGAATATGTACTTAGTTATTTAGACAGAAAAATGATTGTAAGCTATGAGATGATTTGAATTTAAAGAATTTTGAGTATTACATTTTTCTCTATTTCAATGTTGGTCTTCTCTGATTTACTTGTAAAAATTATTTTTAGGGATATTGACCCTACCTGAGAGAAAACAAGGGAGAGAGAAAGAGAGAGAGAGCAGTGGACCTTCCAGGCAACAAAATGAAGCCGCTAGGTTTGACTCTTGGCTGGACACTTTGTAGTCTTGTGACAAAAGGGCAAGTTAATTTATAGACTCTGTGCCTCAGTCTCCTCCCCCGTTAAAAGGGAATATGAACAGTATCTACCTTGAAGGATTACTGTAAGAATTTAGAAAATCCCAGGGAAACACTCAGAATAGTGCTTGGCATAGCCAAAGCATTAAGTAAATATTAGCTATCATCATTATCACATCCTTACTGCCACTATTACTGTTGCTGCTGCTATTTTTAATGTCTCCCGCTAAATTCACAAGAGGATAAGCCTCCACTGAACATAAAGCAAGGGGCCCACTGTTTTACAGACAGTGTCAATACTGCTGCAGCTCTGAAAGGCTCCCTTTAATTTAGAAGATAAATGTGCATACATAGACCTATAATTAAAATTTGAAGTTGAGTATGATTTAAGTTTTCTTAGAAAATGTGTTTTGGGATCGTCACCTACAAGTGACATTAACATTCGTTCCAGTTTGAACTCGATTTTTAAATTTTTAATGACTGTGACTCAAAGGAGCTTCATGAAAGGAGTAATGAAAAGCATCTTCTCAGGAGGCCTTGTTGGGCCATAGTTTTGCATTTGATCTTAAGAAAGCCATTAACATTTCGAGTCCCAGTTCTGTTGTCTGTAAAATAGAATGGGGCTCTTTGGCCTGCCTACACCTCAGGGTTGTCATGACATCAAAATCAAAATCAACTTACTGGACAACTATAAAACAGGATCCTACTACATTTATGGTAAAAGTTCCACATACTGGGTTTCCCTCATTTTGCCGAGGATACTCCATCAACAAACAGCTGTGAGCTAACAGTTCATTAGCTCCCAGATTCTTCCTTTGCCCATCGCCTACTCTGTCCAGTATCACAGATGGACTGACCCCTATAGGTGACAAGAACTTCCCAGGACTTCCAGCTTTGCTGGCTTCTGTGGGAGGCCAGTGAGAAAGCCTGGGAGCAGATGCAAGAGCAGGAGGGAGGGGGCGACTAGTGTCTTTCTCTTCTTCTCTGACACAGACAGTGTCTTCTTTGTGTCTTCATTTCCAACTGGGCAGTTCTCACCTTTGTACATTCAGTGCTTGCTGTGCCTCCCCCATAGCAGCCAAATTAGGAGCAGATGGATCTAGTTTCTGGGCCTTGGAGGCTCTTCAGCCCCTGGGGTGTTCACAGCTTCCTGACATTGCTAAATTCCAGGTTGCCTCCCCGTCTTCTGTTGGCCTTCTCAGCTTCTCCATTATCCATGGAATCAGTCCTCTATTAACATCACTCTGCTTTAAATAACTGGGGTGATTTCCAGACTGGACCTTGGTGCTACAAACTGAAAGAAATCTCACAGCAAATGACCCTACCTACAATTATACAGGGGAAAATTTAACATAGCAAGCACGAATTCGTGAAATATCAGACTTTACACCTTGTATCTTTTTCTCCAGTCTCAGAGGAAGAGGTGCTTCTGGTGCTACTGGAAGCTGATTCCTCCATCTGGACATCCATCTATTCTGGGATCCTTCTCCACACACTCTTTCTTTGTGTCTCTGCAACCTCTTGCCTCTCTGTGGGATCTTTCTTCACAGACTTCGCACATGAGTGTCTCACCCATCTTTAAACAACAAAATCTGCTCTCTGGATCATTTTCTTTCTCTTATCTGTCAAGCTCCTAAGCCGGCAAATATTCCATCACTGCCTCAACGTGTTCACATTCCTGCTACTCTGCAATTCATCAAAAATTGGGCTTCTGCCATCACCATCCCACTCTAAAAATTCCTTCCAGTCACTATGGCCAATTAGATAACTGTCCCTCATTCTTCAGCCCACTCTGAATCCATATTCTTTGCCATTCGACTCTGAATTTCCGGCTGTAAAAGGCAGCGTTTACTTTCCTGTTCTTGATAATGAGCTTGGCCATATAATTTGCTTTGCCTCATCTTGATTTTATGTTATCAGAAGTGACACCGAAGGGGCTAGCCCTTTTGTGCCCCTGCCATCACCATGAGACAACCCTGCCCTGGGCGAAGATGAGTGACATGTGGCACAGAGCCACCTAATCTAACTGCCACATGAAACAGTTGCATCCCAGTCAAGCCACAAACGGGAAAAAGAAGGAAATGCTCAGTGTCACATGCCATTGGCATTTGGAAGTTGCGTGCTATGGATTATTCTTGTGAAAACAGTTAACTCAGTCACCAGTGGCCAGAGCCTGTGGAGATTTTTAGGTTTTCATCACTTATTTGCAACCGCTGGTATTATTGGCTACTCTCTTTTTGGGGTCCTAGACTTTCTTGGCCCCCTGTCTTCAGGTCTCCTTAAATGTTTGTCCTGTTCCTAGCCCCATCTTTCGCCTCTGCAGTGTGAGGGGAGCAAAATAGGCCACCCCATAATATACCACACTGGCATATTGTCTATGAATTAAAGTTACCTAAGAAACAGCCAGTCAAGAACACTCTGACCCCCCTCCGTGTCCTTGAAAGCAGATGTCCCCTGTGCAGACACTCTGCCTGTGCCAGGAGGTAGCGAGTCACATGGAAACACACTGTGTTATTTGTACGTAAGTCCAAGTGCTGTAGTCTAGCCAATTTTCTTTCATGTAAAAGGTAGAGAGGTTGACTCATTTCATCACTTCTTTGGTTCTCATAGCTTTAGGGTCTCCAAAGATGAAATTGTCTCCTATTAATTTTTCCATTATCCAGAGGCTGTATCAGCCCAGAAGCACTGAGGAAACAATTATGTCCACCCTCCCTCGATTAGTGCAAGTTGATCCTCAACTGGAGGAGGTATGTAGGGAGCGTATTCACAGAGGGGCTGTATCATCATTTTTCTTTATATTCAAACTGTCTACCTCCATTGCCACTGCCATAATTCAGGTCCTCATCATTTCTTGTTTGGACTTTGCAACAACCTTCTGATTGACTCTCTCCCTCCATTTTCAACCCAGTCCTTCCATCCACAAACAGCTGCATAGTGATCTCTTTGAAATGCAAAAAGAATCACATTATTCTCCTGTAAAATTTCCCATTGGCTCCCTATTACCTAGAAGATGTATAAACTTCTCTCCATGGTCTGTACGACCCTCAAATATATGGTCCTTACCTGCATATCCACTTTCACCTTTTGTTATCTCCTTTCCTCTTACCCAGTCCCATAATTGCCCATATGAGAATACAAATACTTTGAAAGGTTAAGAGATTATTAAAGGTGACATAGCTAGTCAGGGAAAAAGGCATCACAAAAATGTAAGTGTCTTGACTCCAATATTCAGGGTTCAATCTAATTAAGGAAGATATGCTTCAAATATAAAGGGCTGTATGAAAATGATTTGGTTTATTATAACTGAACTTTGAAGAATATAACACAGTCTCCTTGATGATTATAGCATGATTGGAAAATTATTGAGTAGAAAATAAAGTGAGACATTTCCAAGCAAACACAGCAGAAAAAAATACATATTTCGTTTATTAAAAAAATCACTAAACAATTTACTCCTAACTATGAATTAATGTTCTATAAATCTTTATTGGGAAGAGAAACACAATTTTTTCCTTGCCTGTGTGAATTAAAATGACCTATAAAACCTCTTTATGGATTTATAATAGAAATGTTAAAATATCTGTAAGGAAGCTATTTCAAAAGTAAAGCTTCTCACCATTAACTTCAAGACTCATCTATTAAACCTCTGACATTACCAAACAACTCTGCTTCAGAAGGTAACACTCTATACAGGGGATACTATTTAAGAAAATGGCCCTCATTTTCCAGCTTACTGGAAATGATTAATCTTTTGAAGAGCTTTGAGGACTACATACCAAAGTTGTTACATTTTTGTCCTTTCAACAATGACTACAAGCTGAGAGCAGGCTAGTAAATGTGTTATCGGCCAACCCATTAGAGTTCCATTATTTTCTGTCTTACATGGCTTCATGTAATGAATTTTTATAATTAAACTAATGGCATACAATTCATTTTTCCCTCTCTTTACTTTCAGGCCCCATTTCTCTTCCAGCTTCTTTGGAATAAGTTTTATACAGAGAGAAGAGAGGAGAGCCTCCAAGTGCTTTATTACCTTAATTTCATTATGACATTTTGGAAAGCATTCTCTTTATCTGGACTCCCGCTTTAATTTGCTGACTTTATTAAAAGGCATAAGCAGTGTTGTAATTAACAAATCACCCAGCTACCCCTAGCATCTAAGAGAAGTCTGGTTGAAGGTATGGAAATGGTTGGGTGGAAATGACCACAGAGAGAACGCCAGAGCACAGATATCCAGAATGTGGTATTTTCTCCATTTGTCAAATTCCATGAGCCTACTGTGGTACTGTCATGAACATTCAGTGTTGTTATGCCAGAGGATTACACAGGTGTACCCCACTGAGTCATGTATGACTGTGTAATTAAGGCTACTTGTCACTTTCTGGCAGAAGAACTGAGAGCCACTGACATAATTTTCCATGTTCCTTTCCCCTTTGAATATAGAAGGATGCTTGAAGATGCAGCTATCATGGGTCATGGTACCTGAGTGACTAAATTAAGTAGAGTCTCCTTGAAAAACCATGATGGATATGTAACATGAGTAAAATATAAACTCTGAGCTAAACTTCCAGATTTGGGGATTGCCAGCCTATCCTGACTGACATACCCACTCGGGTACAACCCTGTGTTGAGTAGGGCAATTCTAACATCTCCAGAAGCTCCAGGGGCAGGGTCAGAATAAACTACTATAATACACATAAAAAATTAGATGATACTGCTAATAAATGCTTAGAAACTAGGTTTCTAAAGCAGTCTATAAACTTGAAGAAACAAGAAAAGATATGGAGTCTTAATGACATGCATTTAAACCCATTTAGGACAACTTAATTGAGATATAATTCACACACCATAAAATTTACCCACTTAAAGTATATATTTAGTGGTTTTAGTATATTCAAATAGTTGTGAAACAATCACCACAATCTAATTTTAGAACATTTTCTTCAGTTCCTGAAAAATCCATCAACAGTCACTTTCCACTGTCCATTCTCTTCCTCCCCAAGTCTTTATTGCATATTTCATGCAATGGCTCATATGATATATGCTCTTTTGTGATTGGCTTCTTTCATTTAGCATGATTTTTTTGAGGTTAGTTTATGTGAGAGCACGTACCAACACTTCACTAATTTTTATTACCAAATAATATTCCATCTTTGGATATACCATATTTTGTTTACCTATTCATTAGTTGAGAGCCAGAGGGTTGTTTCCATTTTTAGATTATTATGAATAACTGCTACAAACATTAGTACCATGTTGTCATGTGGACATATATTTTCATTTCTTTTATGTGGGAATGTTATATGTTATACAGTAACGATAGGAATTTTAGTGGAGGGTGAATTTAAGCACATTCACATATGGAGGTGTAAAGCTGAACTCCTAAAATTATATAGTTCTGCAAACTAGTGGTGAATCAACAAAAACAAAGATCACCAAGAACTGCGAACATTTTTTCAAAGTGGTGGCACCATTTTACATTGCCACCAATCCTGTGCTCCATTTATTCTAATCCCTTACAAATATTTATGTTTCTGTCAAATTGGTAGTGATGCATCCTCTTTCATTTCCAGGATCAGTAATTTGAGTCTTTTACTCTTTTTTTTTTTAAATCAATCTATTATAGTTAAAAGGTTTCCAATATTATGGATTTTTCCCCCAAAGGATCAAGTTTTGATTTTGTTAATTACATTTTTACTCTAGTCTTTATTACTTCCTTTTTTTCTGCTTCCTTTCCTTTTCAGTTTAATTTTCTCTTTTTTTCCCCCCTAATTTCTTATAATAGGAGGTTAGGTTACTCGTTTGAGCTCTTTCTTCTCTTTAATGTAGGGCTTTTGGGGAAAATTTATTTTATTTATTCATGCATGCAAAAGCTAGGATGTAGGCCAGAGGTGCAGGTGGTCGAAGGATTCACCAGAGACAGAGTGGGGAGCAGAACGGGTGGATCTACCGAAATACACTGCTGAGGGGAGCAGTGGGAGAAACAGGAGAGCTCTGGTGCGCCATGTGGGTTACCTTCCTGGCCTGGATCAAACTTCGCACTGCAGTGGCTGTGGATAGCTTCATAGTGCTGAGACTTAACCCCCTGCACCACCAGGGAGGCCCTAATATATGTGTTTATGGTTATAAATTTCTCTTTAAGCACTGCATTAGCTGCACCCCATAACCATAACGTTCAATAAGCTGAGATTTAGTTCCATTCATCTAAAAGCAATTTCCATTACCTTTGTGATTTTTCTTAGACTTAATGTTTTACATTTTGAATTTTTCAAATTAACTTTTGTTAATGATTTTTCATTCAACTGTGGTCACAAACCTACTACTTTTAACTATATTTAGACTTTTTTTTGTGATATAGCATATAGTCTATCCTGGAGAATATTCCATATGCAATTGAGAAGACTATGCCTTCTGTTATTACTGGGTAGAGTATTTTATAGAAGTCTGTCAAGTTCTGCTAGAGCTTTTCTAAGTCTCCCCTTTTTCTTGTGGATGTTCTGCCTAGTTTTCCTCTCTGTTATTAAAGATGGATTGCAGTTTCTGGGTGTGTGGTTTTTTTTTTTTTTGCCTTGTCTATTTCTCCCTTCAATTCTATAAGCTTTTGCTTCATGTATTGTATTTTCTTAATTCTTTCCTTCTTCCTTTTGCTCAGCATAAACTGTTCCCACTGACCTGTTTTTCAAGTTCACTGATTCTGCTGCCAGCACAAGTCTGATTTTGAGCCTCCCGAGCGAAAATTTCATTTCAGCTATTGTAGTTTTCAACTCCAGGATCTCTATTTACTTCCTGTTTATAATTTGTATATATTTACCGATATTCTCTATTTGGCAAGGCACTCACATAGCCTTCTGTATGTGCCCTCTTCCCCCATATATCAAAGTTTTTCAAAGTCCCCAGGGCATCTCATTCCCTAGATCTTGCTTTTAAGTTTTTCTCCAGACCCCAGATTGTCTCAATTGGTATCACAGCCTCAGGCAGCTGCTATTTAAACAATGGCTGTTGATTGTTTTAGATAAACAATCTGGGATTGGGGCTTTTCCTGAGGAGTTAGCTCAAAACCAGGTCAAGGAGTGATAATGCTCTGGGAATGAAATGGATCTCTATCTTGGGTCTCCCTCTCTGAGGGCTATCAGACTTCTGATTTTCAAGGCTACTGTGGAGCTTGGAAAGCAGAAAGTGAGGAGCACAGGCCAAATGAAAAAGATCGAGACCTTGTTCTTACTGAGGTTCAGCAGTTTACATATTGTGACCTCCTTTGGTTAATTTCCAGAGTTCTGAAAAGTCAATTTTGATCATTTTGTTGCTTTTATGGAGGAGTGGATTGACAGAGTTGCCACATGTATTTTCAAGTATGGAATAAATTAACCTATCAAAAGAAAAGGCGAAGCTTGGTACAATCAGCATGTAAAGATAGTTAACTTTTGGTGACTCTGCTTTAAATGTTTATATAGGTATACCAGCATCTGGGAAAACTGGTCCACTAACTCCTATGCTCTGAGTGATGTAGGAAGCACTCTGCTTTGAGGACCATAACAGCTTCGTACATACTTTTGGAGGAAAATTATTCTTAGGTTATTGAGTCATTTTTGTTGAATCGCATGAAAATGTTAGAAGGGAAAAAAGGGAATAAAGAAAACATGAGGAAATTGCAGGTGCTGGCAAGAAGACTTTTGAAGTTTTTCATTATTGTATCAGAAATCCAATCCTCAAAACTACCAAATGGGAGTCAATCTGCTGATTTAATTTCATGCAAGTCTAAAAACTAAACCAAAAGTGCTTAAGAATTTGCCACTCATTCTGTAACAGGGTGGTCACCAGGAAAGGGGGAAGTTTTAAAATCCTGGTTTTGCCCTAAGTGGGTGGAGCTGAGCAGGGATAAGATAATGTTGGAGAGAGGCGATAGGCCAGAAGGAGGGGAGGAAGAAGGAAGCAGGATGGAGAGCAGCAAGGAAATGTGGAGGAGGCACATGGAGCAGAGGGACATGTAAAGAAACTGCACTTGCTTTTTAGTCTTGGACTGGTTGGAATAGGTGTGGGTGAGAGACCCGTGGGGAACTTAGTAATGGCAGCTTTCATCTTGATTTTAATTTTGCTCTTTTCCTCTTGGATTTGTTTGACTCTTTCTGACCCTTTTCTATGGGTCTCTACTAAAACATCTTTTAAACTTGTAGCAGGCTTTTGGGCCTTACTTTGGGCCAATCCTATTTGGCTAAACTTTTACCCTCAAAAAAATAGGTAACTTTAAATGCTTAATAGTAACTATGTTCTTTATCCTTTCTTTATTGTTACCCAGTTATATTAAAGTTCTTTTCCATTAAAGGCCTTGTATGTTTATCTTAGTGCAACAAATAGCAAAACCCATCGAAAAAACAAAAAACAAGTTTAAAATTCTAAAATGCCCCTCTTCCTGCCCTATAACAATTCCTGTACATATTCTTTGTTTTTTTCCTAAAGATGTATCCATTTATGCATACAAGAGCTGGGGTACAGGCCAGAGTTGCAGGAGGTGAGAGGATTCACCAGAGACAGAGTGGGGAGCAGAAAAGGCAGACTGACTGAAATACACTGCTGAGGGGAGCAGCGGGCGAGGCAGGAGAGGTCTGCTACACTGTGTGGGACCCACTGTGTGGGTCCCCTCCATGGCTGGCAGCAGGGATTGAAGTCATGCTGCAGTGGCCACGGTTTGCCTCATAGTGCGTTGCTCAACTCACTGCGCCACCAGGGAGGCCCAATTTCTGTACATATTCTTATAAGAGATAAAGACATACCTGATACTACCCACCTTCCCAAAAGATTAAAACTGTAAGACTCTAATTCCATGTTTTAAAAAATTCTCCCCAAACTAATCTTCCCAATTAGTTTCCTTGCTACTAGAATAATGTGCAATTCTCAAATACATACTGTATTTACTATACGTAATAAGTTTAAGATTAATTACATGATTACAGTGTATCTATGTTTCACATTCCCTAAAGAATGTCTTTAAAACAAAGATTTTTGCAGCTTCAAAAATGTTTATTTAATAATTTGATAAATTATTGGATTTCTTGCTTCAGATACCTTTAAATATTATATAGCCAAATCAGCAAGGCTCAAACAAGATTTCATTTTTCTATTGAATTCATGTACTCTTAGCTCAGCCAAGCACAAAACAGCTAATGCCATCACGTTTGAAAAGCTTTTATGCTGAATTTGACACAAAAGCAATCACAGAGCAGACAAAAAAAGGAATTTCTCTTTCAAAGGCTGAAAGGGGGAAAAAAATAAATGAAAACTCTGAGCCTGGGTAAATCTCTCTTGACACTGGAAAAGAACATTTAAAATCATCAAGAAATAATTTTTCAAACATACCATTGCCAAGTTTGGGCCAATCTTAATAGCCTGGGAACAGGTTGTGAAGTCAACTAAGATTCTGCCAAATGAAATAAACCCCATGATGATCACTGTTGGTGGTTTAAGGACCCAATGGCATACCATCTTATCTCTTTACTGAAAGTTAAATGGCATCAAATCTCATAGGATTTTGTCATAGCCTATTCACAGGGATTTTGATTAGGATGGAAATCCTGTATGATTTTTCCCTAACATCTGTCTTTCATCTCAAAAGAACATTAATGTTTGACCAGGGAGAAGATCAAATGAAACCATGTGGTTAACAAAATCAACTACTTACTGACTCACTGTTTTTGTTTCCAAAAAAAATAAGGGTGGTATAGGAGAGAAAGGGTTGTATAGTTCATTAACATCTGTTAATGAACTGCTTCATTGATTATTAATATGCTTGGTCATCCACAGTCTATATTCTTTTGCCAAACAAGATTCTCCTGTTGCTATTTTCTTTCACCCTAGCCATGCTTTCAAAATGGGCTTATCCTAGATGCTATTTGAGATTTGGTTTCTCTTTGGAGAAGGATACCAATTTGTTCCCACTATTTTTTTAAAGATTTATTTTATTTATGCATACAAGCACTGGGGCGCAGGCCAGAGGTGTGAGGGGTGAGAGGATTCACCACAGAGAGCGGGCAGCAGAACAGGCAGATCAACTGAAGTACACTGCTGAGGGGAGCAGCGGGCACAGCAGGAGAGGTCTGCCACGCCATGTGGGTCCCCTCCCTGGCTGGCAGCAGGGATCGAACTCGTGCTGCAGTGGCTGCGGTTTGCTTCATAGTGCGTTGCTTAACCCACTGCGCCACCAGGGAGGCCGCCCCCCACTATTTTTCTAACCAAGAGAAGAGGTTTTCTAAATGTCCAATGAGTATAAAAATGATTAAAGGTGGAACTTAATAAAATATTGTGGAGAATTTTAAAAATGATAATTATTAAAAGTTATGTAGTAACATCTATAGTTATACTATAATACTAAATTTAAAATCTGGATTCAAAATTATATTTACATTATGAAGACAACTGAAAATATGGAGATAAGAAATCAAAGAGATTTAAGAAAAAGACTGGCAATTATGAATAGTTCAATCATCAGATTGATAACTGATCTTTTTTCTTTAGTTCAGGTATGGTAACTGCTTTAAATTTTCAAAGATTAACAGTAACAAGTATCTCATGAAATAACTTTTACTCATCTAGATGTTGCTTCTGACAGAGGTAATGAGTCTGTAAAACTGTATGTGTCTTTCTAACATTCTTGTCATATAAACAGAAATCTTATCTTCACAAGAGTTCATCTTTTAGAAAGTAGCTATGACAGAAAAATGGAGGTCACTTCAATTCAAGAAACCTATATGGCTTGTTTCTCAGATGACATAGCTAATTTGAGATTCAGAACCTAGATCAGTAGACCTTCTTCTACCTGAAAAGTATCTGTAAAGTGTTTGAGTCAAATATTCACTCTAATACAGTTCTTACCATATTACTGTGCTACATAAAATCCCCTAAAAGTTACTTATTATCATTTAAGATAAGCTGACCCGTAAATACAAGAGGGATTGAAATAGTTAATTCAAATCACCGTGCTTTATCAAACATACTCATTAAACACATCTTATGTTTATTTCACCTGTTTTCTTTCATCATGAAGAAAAAAGGAACTCAGCTATCAGGTTTTGTTGTTTGTTTTTTTTTTTAAGAAAGGAATTTAGTCTTACTGATTGACTTCATGCTGCTGTGTAAGTATGTACTTCAACTTGGACAAGATCTTAACTGATGGTACAATGTGTAAGTCAGCCCATACACCTATTCAACAAAATTAATGTCAAGATTGATTTTGACATCAATTTTCCCTTCTTTTCTACTTTACTTTGAAAAATCTGCCATTAAGTTCAGCTTAAATTTCATTTTATTCTAAATCTAGGATAAATAAATCTAATTTTATAATCTTAAATAAATATAATGTTAAAAATCATTATATCTTAATCCATGATACAGCTTTTTCCAGTGTAATCAGCATTTTATTTTAAGAGCATCTCTTTCAAACTAACCTTGGTTTCTGTGATTTTCTTTTGAACTGCATCCATTGTGTAGGGACCCTCCTTCCATGACTCATATTTGGCTCTGGCCTGTCCCAAGACCTGCTCAGCTTCTTCCTTAGCTTCCAGCCATTGTGTTGAATCCTTTAACATTTCATTCAGCTGTTGCCTCCGATTCTGAAGATGTTCCTGCACTTCATCCCACTGACTCTGAATTCTTTCAACTGCAATAGAAAGAAAATGATAATATACGGTTAAATACTACTCTGGAGAAGACATGAGACATTTATTATCCCAATATTGTCTCAGAATTTTTTTTAAGATTTACTTATTTATGCATACAAGCACTGGGGTACAGGCCAGAGGTATGGGGAGGGGGTGAGAGGATTCAGAGAGCGGGGAGCAGAACAGGCAGATCAATGGAAGTACACTGCCCAAGGGAGCAGCGGGCACAGCAGAAGAGGTCTGCTGTGCCATGTGGGTCCCCTCCCTGGCCAGCAGCAGGGATCAAACTCGTGCTGCAGTGGCTGCGGTTTGCTTCCATAGTGCATTACTTAACCCACTGCGCCACCAGGGAGGCCCTGTCTCAGATTTTTTTATTACTCAGGTAAAATACTGTTTATCCTATTACCACTAAGATAATGGCCAGAGCAATCCCATACTTTAAAAAAGATCAAACATGAGTTCCTGCTAAATTATTATTTAAAAGTGACCTAGAATATCAGCAGTGTACGTAAAACTTGACCTGTATTTTCAATCCCTAGATCCAAGTACGAATAATCTTTTAGAAAGGTTGTTTAGTGTAATGTCCAAACCCCTTCCCTTACCATGAATTCGGTGCCAGACAGCTTTACTTCAACACCACCACTGGTGTTTCATTCTTCAAGACTTTCTTTTGCCACACAGAGGCTTTGTCATTTAAGAGGCAAGTGATTTAAACCAGAGAATTTATGCTTCCCCTCGGCTTCACCTCCCAGGCACAGCCTGTAACCAATGACTGATGGCAGTCACTGGGTATCAGTATTCTAAGCCACTTGGTCCCAGGGCAGATAACTGTGAGGCATGTGTTTTACAGGCTTCCAGAGTTCTCAGTGGGGTAAAGCTCCATGTCCACAGTGGTAACTTGCTTGATAATGTGCCACTGTTATTGGCTACCTTGCCTTACCGGTCTCACTTCCTCACTCCTCTACTTATATTCTCTCAATTTTCAAGTAAACCACTTGCTCTTGAAAGCTTTATCTAGAGTATTCTGGGGCACCTCCAAATAAACAGGCATAGCAGAAATTATGCTTAATGAAATAAGCAAGATACAAAACGATACATTATTTCAATCATGTGGTATACAGAAAAAACAGATGAACTAAATAAAACAAAAAATAAATTTTTGGACTTACAGCATTAATTACTGGTTACCAACAGAGAAGGGGAAAGGAAGACAGGTAAATCAGTACGAAGTGGACAATGTCATGGTGAAGGACAGAATTGAACTTTTGGCAGTGACCTTAATATAGTATACACAAATTTTGATTCTCAGTGATGCAAACCTGTAACCTATGTTATGATGCAATGTTATTTCACTAAAATAAATTGACAAATAAGAAAGCTTTTAAAATATAATTTTAAATGTTTTCAAGTATTCTAAAATACTTTTTCATCAATCATAGAAATAATGGATATTCTAATTACAAGTCATTTTGCAACTTATCATTATCAGACTATTCTGAACAGATGGCACTTAATTTTTTAATTATTGTTATCTACTATATGTAACTGAAAATAATAACATATCTTCTTTAAAAATAGTTACTGATTACAATTTGCCTCTGCCTACAAGCAGCCTTAATCTGTAACGTTTTACTAAATAAACATGCTAAATCACTTACATCTATCTCTTTAAAAGGCTATTACTTGATATTAGAAAGCATTAAAGGAGTCCTTCCTGTTATGTGGGCAGTGATTTCTTTGTTTTGGAAAAGGGGGAAATCTTTAGAGCCTAGATCATCATTTCAAATAAATATAGCATCTGAATACATGTTAAGCCACAGCAATGAAAGTTTTCATTTGGAAAGGGTCATGTGTGTGAAATGTAGTAAGATAATGGTTAAAGATACAACAAAACAAAGACAACCAATAAGATGAATGAATGCCTAGTGAGGTGGGAGGAATACCTGGAAAGGAGACTTTCACAGACACAGGGACAGGAAGGAATTTCAAAAACACAAGCGTATTTAACACTTAAAGCCATTGATATCACAAGAGATAAAAATGATAGTTAACGAAAATATATTTGAATGTCTACTCTGCTCAAAGTTTTACATGTATTGACTTATTTAATCACCATTATATTATGAGGTAGGTATCATAGTTGATGTTGTTGCTACTTTCATTTAACAGATGAAGGAACAGAGACTGTGTTAAGAACTGGCCTAAGGTTGTATATAAATGGCAGCGCCAACACTTCAACCCAAGCAGTTGGGCTCCCTCCAGCCCAGGCCAAAAGTATCCATTGGCTCTGATCACATGGAATTCCCTTAGAACCAAACAGAAAATGATTTTTGTGGCATGCTAGAAATTTTATCATAGGGGATTGACAAATGAATCAGTCCATGATGGATGAGAGTTGGAAGATAATTACCCCTTGTGGATGGCAACTGTGAGACATAATTTCTTATTTCATCTCAGAGTTCACTCATCAGCGCTGAACTCGAGTTGCCCACAGCAGTAACTTGCTCAATAATTGGCACAGTTATTGGCTCCTTTCTTTTCTCTATTTCATTGTACTTCTCCTCTACTAATACTTTCTGGGATCACCTGACAATTAAACCACTTTCAGGTAAATCCTGGTTTCAAGGGCCTGTTTCTGGCAGAAACTACTCTTGTATTAAAATTTTATTCATGTACAAAAGGGCTTAGTGTACATCCCCCCCCCCCGCATTTGGTATTTTTTCAATGTCAGACAAATGAATTGTACATGCAGACTATTTCAGTTACTCATGCTTCCCCTTTATAATGATGGAAAATTGCCACTCCCAAAGTTAACTTTTATGCAAAATGTGCATCTTTCTTCTTTAATAAGAGTGATCGGTGTTTATTGTATTTCAATCTTACATAATTGGAAGACTGGTTTGGGTCTTTCACATTTCCCTCTTAATTTGCTTCTCTTCAAGATCTCTGTTCTAAGCACACATTCCCTGGACTTCCTTTGTTTCTGATTTAATGCCTGTGTCAATATATTTTCTTTCATAAAGCATCTTCAATATCATATTTTCTAGTAGAATATTCTATGATTAAAAAATTCATAAGTTAAAAGGTGTATATGTGTGGGGGGGGGAAGGGGGAGGGATGCCGAAGCCTTTCACCCAAAATGCATCAATGAACCTCTCTAATATCCTTAAAGTGCAGACCAGAAAGAATTTGTTGGCATGTCTTTTCGACTTAGAATATCTTTTTAATCAAAACTTAGACTGCATAATATTGAAAAGTACATATATTTCGGGAATAAGGATATTTTTATGAACACTTTCAAACTTTGAAACACACGGAGGATAACAATAAAATATATTTTATGAACATAAGTACAATTAGATAAATACTACCAAGAGAGTAAGCAGATGTAGCGCTCCTTGTGAAATAAGGGACCGTATGTGAAAATCCATTTCCAGAGAAAAAATTTTAGAGATTATTTTCTTTATAAAAGGATTTGCCATAAGATTTCTCTGAACAGTTAACTTGTCAACTCTATTTAAACTATTATTTGACTTGTAATTCCACTCCTAGTTATATGTCTGACAGAAATGCATACTTACTGTCATCAAAAGATATGTACTAAATTGGAAGATTCCTCAGATTGGAAACCACCCAAATTCCAAAGTACTATAAAATGAATTAATACATTGTAATATATTTATCAAGAGAACACTATCCAGCAACTAGAATGAAATATCCACCACTATATGCAATGATAAGTATGGATCTCACAAAATAATGTTAAGGGAATAGCCAGGTAAAACAAGGATGTATTATTTTATTCCATTTATAAAATGTGCAAAGACAGGGAGAGGTAGGATGACCATGATTTCTGAGGTTCTAGTAATATTTTGCTTCCTGATTTGGGTGCTGTTTACACAGTGGTATTCACTTGTGCAAATTCACCAAGTTAGTCATTTAAAATATATGCACTTCTCCATATGTATACTGTATTTAAATAAAATACTATTTGATTTACAAAATATATTCTACATACAACACTGTAGAACTTATCTTTTTCAAGTGTTGCAACTTGTGAAATATGTATCATTTTGGCAGATATGAATGGCAATAGGAGAAGCAATGGTTTTGCTAAGGCTATAATAAAACTTAGGTATAGGTCTGTGTGAAAGAACATTTTAGAAATACTCATTGGACAGTGAACAAGACTAGACACCCAGAAACAAATCAGCACATAGGAACTAATGGAGCAGTTATTCAGTTATTTGAAAAAAGAAACAACACAATGCATTTGATTGATACAGCTGTCCCAAGACTAGACTCTGCAGAAATACATAAAAAAGAAAATTCGAGAAGTTTTATATAAATTCCATTTTGTCAAGGAATGAAAGATAATAAAAACATAAAATCTGAAGATCATTAAAGAGAAGCTGTTGTCTTGGAACCAGACCATTGTGGTAATTGGACATCATATGGACCTGGTAATCGTACATAATTGGGCAACATTTCAAACTCAGAATTTCCTGACACTGTAACGCTTCATCCAGGATATTTCTGATAGATCAAAGATAGATTATAGTGATGTACTTGGTCACTAGAGGCCATACTGTTAGATATATGTTTATACCTAATTCATCTGACATACAAAAGTGAAATAATAATAAAATATATGCATATAAACCCTGACAATCTGGGCATGCTGGTAACTGAAGAGCTACCTAGAGGTGTGCCTCTCTCCTCCCAGAGGTCCATCTTGGAAAGCTTCTTTACTGATTTGTGCAGTAAGTGGATGCTGGATAATGAAGGGATATAAATAACCAATGCTAAGATTCAGGATGACAGACTGGGACGCAGCACGTGTCCTGATTTATGGATCTATAGATGTGTCAAATTGGAAACTCAGCAATCACGTCAGGAACCACAATATTGCAGAGAAAGAAACAGTACAGTTGATTGAGTACTAACCAATCTTTCACTGCAAGTTTTTAAGCTAGCTATGTTTGATTATCAGTATACATTCTTGACTGATATACATTCCCACAACATCTCTCTTAGGGAAAAGTGTTATTTACAAAAACGAAATGATTACCTTTTTGCATACGCTTTGCCACAGAACAAAGAACAGCTCTGTTGCAATTTCTGCATTGAAATTACAGCTGAGAACTAGAAGTCAGTGAGACTATGTTTTAGAAAGAAACCTCAACTAACAGTAATGGGTTGTAGTCTTGCATTTGTGATGAAATAGCTAATTTAGCTTTCAACAACAGTTGTTTTACCACAATCTCAACTCTAGAACTGAAGTAATGAATTAATGATAGTTAAGATCTGCTGTGAAGATAAAAGTAAAAAATGAATAAAAACATAACGTGCCATAATAATGGAAGGTGTTATTCCTCCTCTGTATAGAGAAAATTAAAAAATGGATTATAGTCATCGAAACATATTCATGATCTGCTATGGAGTGGTCACTGTGCTCCTCAATGACTCCACAGAGTACACAAGAGATCCAGATAGAAGATACCAAGATGGGAGGGTTAAATTGCAGGTAAACATTTGAATGCTTGACCAGTGGCAGATAATTAACTATTTTCAACTGAAAGGAAAACGACCCTTGAGTGAAGTTAAGAAAATGAATTCTGAACCATTTATTGAGATGGAGAAAAAGATGTTGGGCTCAAAACAAACTGTTCCCGAGGTTAAAATAGTCAACAAATGTCAGACATGATCAAGAAAGGATTTAGAACATCCCAAATTATTGGGACTATTAAGATTTATTCTTCCTTCCTACTTCCACAGTGCATTGAAACATGGTTCTGTAGAATACTCCAGAACCTGCCGAAAGGAGTCTCAACTTAAACCCACTAGGGGGAAAAAGCAGCAAATACACTAATGATGATGTCAAATGCAGACACTGTGAATGTGAATCTGCTCTATTTAAGAGAAGGACAGGAACATGGTTGTCGTGCAAACACGTAATAAAACATCTGAGATATTTCTGACCAGAAAGCTAAAAAGAAAGGGAAGTTACAGGCATGTGATCACATGCTAGCCACTAGGCAAATCTGAAGATTTGCTTCTTCTCTAAATTGACAAAAGTTAGAGAATACAGAAACAGCCAAGCACTTAGCATGTTACCACCCGAAAAGCCTAAATTAAAAATATTTTACATTAGCCCAACCTTTAATTTTAGCTTCAACGTGGAAAAGATCAATAAATTGATCTTGGGTATTGTCACACTCAGTTTACTCTCTGGAAAATAATAACAAGAAAATTAGAAACTTATGAAGACCGAGAAAATAATGAACTCCAGGCACTGAGCAAAAGATTGACAATCACATACTTTTTAACACCATTGGATGTTACAAATACTGAACCAAAAAGTAAAGGGGACTGGATGATCCTTGGAGTTCCTTTAGCTTTAAAAGTCTGTGAAATACATTTCCCATTATCTTTCTCTCAGAGATGAAGGTTTTGGGGAAGATTTCAGCCAGTCCAGTGTGTGAATGAATAAATAGCAATTCAAATGACACACTGTTCTTCAGGACGGACTATTGGTGTGATTCAGTTTGGCCACCTTATCGTCAGTCATGCTAAAGTGCACTTAAAATAAGCTTGAGCCAAGCTAAAACAAAGATCACTCTTTTCTGTGGCGATAGTAATTTTCTGCATTTTGATAGGTGCATGCATCACACAGGTGGACATATTCATTAACACTCACTGAATATTGCACTTAAGACTAAGTATTGGACTATGCAAATTTTGTAACAAACAAACAAACAGGAAAACAAAAGACCTGTAAATGAATATTGAGCTCCAGCACTGAACTGCATGATCATATTGTTCTACATACTATTGATTTGCATATTTACCTAGGGGTTAAGTGCACTGATGTCTCCAAAATGACTTGGAAATATATCAGAGGAAAAAAAAAGAATTTGTGTGCAGATAAAAGGATGAAATGGTACTGCTGAATCTGTACTGCTGATGGTAACACATGTGTATTCACTGTATATATTTTCTGTGTGGTTGAAATGTTTCATAATAAAGTGTTAGCTAAAATGCTCTCTCAGCAAGCACAAAGCAGCATAGGACGTAATCGGCTTTCTAAGTCTCTAAGACCACCATCCATTTAAGAAAAAAAATACCTATTCCACTCTCTATAGAATATGGAAGTTTGAAAGACAGTAAACATAATTTCTAGGAGTGGAAATGGCCTAACACCGCTAAAAGTCTTGCCCAGTGTGTATGGAGAGGACTTGGAAATGGAATTCAGGAAGATCTCGTAATTTCCTAATCAATAGACTGTCAAAGACCATAATATTACTTCCTTTAATTAAAGTATGTTTAAGAAGACGAATTAAGGTCAAAGAAAGAGTGCATCTTTGTCCCTGGAGAATCACCGATTATGTGAAAATACCAACGTTCAGTCATAATGAAAGATGGCAGTTATTTTATTAGTCAAATAAAGAGGAACTATTGAAGTATGATACCATCATATCATTAATTTTTAGTAAAATTACTCGATATAAATTTTTGTCAAGCTCAGTAATGTTTATTTTTTGTATAATCAAATTCTTTTTTAATTATATGATTTCTCCCACCACCCAAGCACCCCCCGGTCCATCATCATGGTGTCTTGTGCTCTTCCCCTCTCCTGTTATGACTCTCCCCACTCCTCCCCCTCCCCATGTCTCATTTCTATGGTCAGTTTGTCTTTGACCCTTTGGTTTTTCTCTATTCTACGTAGAAGTGAAACCATGTGATATTTATCTTTTAAAATGAATTAGTTTTGAAGTTGGGGAGGAAGTCTGATCTATAGTTACACAAAAGTTTTTCAGTTCGCAGAACAAGCAATAATAAGCAGACAGCTACAAAAAAGAGACATTCTGCAGGGAAGAGGGAGCACCTGGGATTAAAGGCAGGGATGGGAAGAGCACAAGGGACTATGGTGATGGTGCCGGGGTGAATTGGTGGTGGAAATTCTGTGGGGACTACACCTGAGAAAAGAAAGCAAACATTGTAAGAAAAAATAAATACACTAATAATAATAAATCTTTCAGTTTATTATTCCAGGTTTCTTAAAAGACACAGAAAAGAAACTATCTAGATGTGATATAGATACAACTGATCATTGGACAATCCATCTGTTGATGTGCGCTAGCCATCAATTAATTGAGTGCCAAATGTAGCAAATAAAGTACTAACAACTCGAAAGGTTTTAGCATGAGTTTGTTAAAGTGAAGCTAAAAAGGTGCTGTTACAATTTCAGCACCAAGGATTTATTACTGTGTCACCAGCATGCAACGCACACAATAAAAACCATTTATCACTGTAAATTTGCACACCAAAGTTGATGCATTTGTTGGAATTCACTGAAAATATATGTAGAATAAAAAGGGATATTTTTTCTCCCATAGCACACACTGAATTTCATCCCTATATTTTGCCAATCAGACATTTGTTTGGTAGCGCAGGGAATGAAAATTTTAACTGGGAAACAAAGCAGGCAGAATCCAAACTTCACAAGTATATATTCATGTCTAGCTTTCAAGTTGACTAAAAATGAGAAACAATTCCTTGAATAGTAACTATGATCTTAAAAGCAAAGTCTATCGACAGGAGGATACCGGCTGTATTTCTAGTATTCCTCACCGCCTTCTCATCAAGAGGTTTAGGTCTCTCTCCTATGCGTGCCTATTTCATTCCCTGCACTGAGCAGATCAACTTCTACTTCCTGAGAAGGGATTTCTTTTTTTGCCCACCCTCCATCTTCAGTATCAGTCTAGAGCCTCATCTAAATTATGCTCAGTGAATAAGTCAGAAGGAAAAAGAAAATTATCAGATGGTTTCACATATAGGCAGAATACAGGAGAACCAAATAAGTGATCAGGAAAAAAAATATTTTAATAACTAAAAAACCCAAATCAACAGGCAACTTCAAGTCAGAGATATTCTTCAGGGCAGGGGAAGGTAAAAGGATCAAAACAGGAGAGGGAAGAGCACAAGGGATTATGGGGATGGTGCACAGGGGAGCTGGTGGTGGCAATTCTATGGAGACGGCACCTGAGAGGATGTAAAATATAATTAAATTAACTAAATGCAAAAAAAGAAAGAAAGGAAGCAAAACTTCTTTCCTTTGGTCCTAGACTCCCTCTGACCAATCCTGGCCTTTCTCTTTTGGGGAAGAGTGGTTTATAGCAGCGGGGAATAAAGGGTGGTTCATCTATAAGCAGCCCAGCATGACCTGGGAGCTTGCTAGAAATGCAATATACTGAGTCTCACACTGGAGCTTCTCAATCAGAATCTGCGTTCTTAAACAAGACTCCAGAGGGACTTGAATGACACTGAGGCCCCGGAAGCACTACTCTGCTACTGCCAGTTCCACTTCCACGCCTGATGCACCCTGCTCAGTCCCCAGCACTTTGAATTTTGCCACTGAAATTGATGTTGAAACTGACAGTGATGACTTTCAGTTATTACATGACTGGATATCCTTTCTACGTTGTTTTTATTGACGTAACATTGCATTATGGAGTCTATTTTTTAAGACTTCCCTTTAGGATTTGCCATCACTGATGAGGCTTACTTGAAACCTTCTCCTTTTGATTAACATGGCAATATATTCTTTTGGGGGTTTATTCGATCTCGTTGGCCACTCCTCAGTCATTGCCACTCATCTCTGAACTGTTGCAATGGTTTAGGAGTCTCCTTTTCTTTTCACTTTACGTACTGTCCTTGGAGAGTTCATCTATTCGTATTTGTTCATCGATCACCTTTACAATGATCACAGTCAAATTTGGGTATAAAGCTAAGGACTCTCTCATGAGCTCTATATCCACATAGTGAACATTTATGAAATCCCTTTAAAATATTCAACATATACAAAATTGACCACATCTTCACCCTTCCTCTCTCCAAATCACTGCCACATCTTTTCCTTCTCCTCCTTTAACCTTGATTCATTCAACTTCCTTGATGGCTCGTCTAACCTCTCTATCACCCAGCTGTGTCTTCCCTAGACTATTTCAATTACCCCCCCCCACCACCGCCATGGTCTCTTTTTTAGTGAACCTTGACTGCACATCTGAAAAAACCAAAAACACTACCAATTGCTTGGGTCCTACTCTCAAAGATTTTGATTTAATTGATTTGAGGTGGAGACCAGGCCCTGGCATTTTTTAAAATCTCCCCCTAGTGATTCTTCTTAAATATACATATTTATTACACCATCCTTCATAATTTTACAATGCATGATTTCCCCGTGAAGTTCAGGACAGGGGTAGGAAGAGCACAAGGGACAATGGTGCTTGTCCCCCTAGTGATTCCACTGTGCTGCCGGGACTGAGAATCCTCCTCTCGGATTAGCCTTTTGGTCTCGCCACTCATCCTTAAAAATCTAGCCAAGAGGGCCTCCCTGGTGGCACAAGGGATTGAGCACCGCACTGTGGGGTTTCCACAGCCACTGAAGTGGGGTTCGATCCTGGCTAGGAAGCTAACCCATATGTGGGCCTTGTCTACTTTTCTGGCTTCTTGACTTCTTTTTCTTTAAATTAATTTATATATACATTATATCACTGTTCATTTCTAAAGAACGTTTGCTTTCTTTTCTCCAGTGTAGTTCCCATAGAATTTCCACCACCACCAATTCACCTGTGCATCATCACAGTCTCCTGCGCACCTCCCTCCCTCTTTCCAACTTCTAAGGTCTCTTGTGACCCACCTGCTCCAACTTTACAACAGACACACAAGAGTTTTCTACATGTGCCAGGTTACAACATAGCACATGTATCTGTGCTTGTACTGTATGCAGAATATTCTCTACCCTTCTGCGCTCCGCAGCACTCTGCTCAGTCACTACCACTGGGTATTTCCCTCTGACCATTCTCTTCAACTCTACCCAAGCTCAGTTTCAGGGACTTGAGTAGCGGGTCTGCCTTTCTGGTTTCTAGAACACACTGTTCCTCTGCTCTCACCTTACCTGTCAACACACAGATTTCTCCATTCAGCAACTGCCTATGTATTATCTCCACTGAAAGGAGTGGAAGAGAGGTATGTTTTTATATCAGGTTCCAGCAAAAGTTTGGCTCGTAGAAGGAAAGAAAGATGTGTGAAAAGAGTGAACATGACTCTCAAGTCACCAACGAGAATTTATGTGCGACTGCAAAACCAAAAATAATCACAAACATATGCTATATAAACAAAACAAGTATATACATCTAGTCAATGTTATGAACATGAAGTTCATGTCCAATTCTTTTTTAGACTTTGTGCAAATGGGACTTCTGTATTAAAGGAAAATAGAAGAAATGAATTCATTATAGCCACACTTGATCCCTTCTAATGCTTCTCCAAAAAAGCAAAGTGTAAGGAAAAAAAGGAACAAAGATCAATCAATTCTGGTGCATTTAACAGATGTATTGTTAACACAAATGCAGGATGACAGATTATAATATATATTTTAGATGAATGTGTTGGCTGAAAACCCAAAAGGAAAGAGCTGGAAAGATATGTGGTGCTCTTCCCTGGTCCCTACTTTGAGATAATTTTTGCTAGTTAAGTCTCAGCAACTCATGGGAATTACAGTAAATGGTATGAAACATGGAGGAGATAGAAAGTAAGTCCCTATTCCAATAATCTCAATTCAGATGACAAAAGAATCTCATACCAGATATGTAAATAAACCTTGAACATTTGTACAGCAACTTCTAAAAGAGTACAGCATGCTTGAGGTTACAAGAAACAACAAACATGTCTGTATATGTCTTTCACTATTTCCACTTATCCCTGACTAGAACATAACTATACATCCAGAGAAGAAAAACCCAGCAGAGAGACAATAGTTAGATGAGACGTATGGCTAAGAAATACAGGGACAGAATAGTGTAATTGCCTTAATTTTAAAAGGAAGTTCTTCTATAGTAAAGGAAGAAATAGAGAAATTCAAATGAGATAATCGATGTGAAAAGTACTTTCTAAACGGCAAAGCTGTTAGCAAACAGAAGGTATTATTATTATTTCCTTTAAAATGAGTTATGGAGTAGTCTTGCCCCTATACCAGTGTAGCAAAGAAACAGATTCCTTTAAAAACATATAAAATGGATGCCTTTTAACCAAAACAAAATAAAAAGATGCATAAACATTGCCAGAAATTGGTCTTAAGCCAAACTATACTTTTGTTCAGATAAACTGTTATAAAGAAGCATTTGATAATCTGATGCTGACATACTTTTATACATTCATTCATTTCTTTGGTCCTTCCTCTACAGTCATTCATTACAAACATGTTCTTTGCAATCTACCATGTGCCTCAGATGGAGTTGGACTGTGTACAAAATCAAAGCTGTGTAAGCAACAGACTTTTGCAGGTACGTTACCAAGTTCAATATTCACATGCATTTGGAATCCCTATCCTGAAGACAGAGTCGTTTATTTCAATGCAAAATTCATTAGAAAGAAAAGTTAATGCAGGGTTCTTCTAAAAGATTTATTTATGCAAACAAGAACTGGGGTACAGGCCAGCGGTGTGGGGGGTGAGAGGATCCACCAGAGACAGAGTGGGGAACAGAACAGGCAGATTGACTGAAATACACTGCTGAGGGGAGCAGCAGGCAAGGCAGGAGAGGTCTGCTACACCATGTGGGTCACCTCTCTGACCGGGGATCAAACTCATGCTGCAGTGGCTGCAGATAGCTACATAGCACTGCTACGTATCCCCTTGTGGCGTGGCACCACCGAGGAGGTCCTCAATGCAGGGATTTTTAAGGCTCTGGTAACCTTCTAAGTTAGGGTAAGAATTTTGGTCTTCATCCTATTGCAGTGGGGGCCCACCAAATGTTGTATGCAGGAAAGGGACACCATCTAATCTGGGTTTGAAAAGAATAGCCGTCCTTGAATTACAGAACAGTTTAGAAAGGAGGGCAAGAAAAGATGCTGAAAAACAACATAAAATGTTATGCATTTAGGCAAAGTCTGATGGTGTCTGGTAGACTGAAAGATAGGAAATGATTAGTAAGGTATTTAGAAGATGAAATGTACAGGGCTTTGCCTAAGCTCTTGCCTGTGCCTGGTACATGACAGGAACTTCATGAATGCTTCTGATGGGAAATGGAAGAGGTTCGCAAGATACTGTAGTTTCTTCAAAGGTGTCTTAGAAGCACTGGCCCTGTCATAGAATGGGCTTTCTCCCTCACAGGAAATGATGAAACTAATAGACAGTGACTATTTTTTTTTTGCAAGGCTTGTGTAGGTCACCATGCCCCTTTTAAAATATGTACCACATGGAATGTTTGCAAATTCTTTGCTTAAAAATTCTTTGCTGGGAAACCTTACTTGTGTGACTTTTCCTTTTGGCCTGACTTTTGAATCACTTGTGGATAAATTAAGAGAGAAATTTGGTTTGTTTGTATCACAAATAAAGGTGAAAATGATTCCTTTTGGATATCCACCTGGACCCATAATGTCATATTGAATTAAGGTTCTAAAAACCCACAAGAGGAAAAGTAATGCAGACAGTTTGCCATATGGAAAGGATAAAATAGGTGAGAGGTCAGATGTAGCATTTTGAGAGCTCATTTGAGACATCTGAGAGTCATTTATACAGTGATGACTAAAGACACAAGCTTAAGAACAAAGGTAAAGCCTCATGAATGGTCTAGAGTGAGGCAGATGAAATACAGGAAACTGAATGGAGGGAGTCAGGAAAGGTTACACAATCTGTGTTCAAGACGAAGGCCATGGAGATGAAGGATGAGAGGTGGGCCTCACACAAAGCGAAGGCAACTCCTCAGGGATCACTGATAGCTTCAGATAGAACATGGGTCACCGGAGACTTAGGTATAAAAGGAAATGCCAGAAATGTTTGTAGAGTTCACAACTTTGACAGTTAAGAAGCAAAATCAGAAAAGAGACTTAAGGGATATGATCTGCCCCGTTGCTGGTGCCCATACTTGGAATAATTAGGGAATAAGAAAGTAAAAGGGAAGGCAAAGCATGAGATTGAATTTAGAATACAAAACCATGCTAACATGCAATATTTTGAAAAATTCTACTTATCAGTCAGCTAGATCAGAACATGAATCTATGTCTACTCATACCATAATTACACCCAATGCGATTTATTAAACAGAGCTCCACATTTATGAGATCTCTCATGTTTCTTTCCCCTCAATTCTGTCACCTTTCCAGCTTTTCTACCATTTCCACGCACACTATTTGCCTCCTCTCTTTCACTGCCTTTGACTTTATCAACACTGTCCTGGGCTACATCAGACTCTAGTTTTCCTACATTCCAGGATCCACATGAAAGCATTTATTTACGACATGTAACTAGTGGCAATGGAAAGTTCCGACTTCGGATAACCTCATCTTTTACCTCAGTTGCCATGGGTAGATTAATGTTGGCACCAGTGACAAGGATGCGCTAGCGACAGGAAAGCATCTCTCTACTCTTCTCGAAAACTTGGAAGAGTTCTGCTATGAAGCAGCGGAACTATACACTGACTGGTATGTTGGCTGCAAATCTGTATACAGGTTCTCTCCATCCAAATCATGTTTAGGTGACCACTTTCTTCCTAGGTATTTGGGTACACACAGACATTAAATTTTCTCAAGACAGATATTAGCAAGAGGCAGTTGTTTACCAAAGCAAAACGTATCTTATACGAAACTGCCCGCTGCCAGTTCCAATGGTATTGCTGACCTTCTAATCTCATTGCTTTACTTTTTCCATCCTTTTATTATGTTCTTCTATACTAAATCTCTGTCTCTTGCTGCTTAATAAGCTAGCTGTTATTTGGAACCTAATGAAAGGGTTTTTCTTTCCTGAGTCCAAACCTTCCTAAATAGCCTCTTCATTATTCTATTCACTTTGAACATAAAAAAAAAATAAAAAGCTGAAATAGCTAATATGAGAGGTTCAAGAAAATCTCCATCCAGGACAACATCATCCTAATTGGTTTATAACCTGCTGTGCTGAATAGTTCTTCCACTCATCATAGGGTTTTTTTTTTTTAACCTTAAAAATGAAAATTTCTATGTTGTAAAAACCAACAATGAGAAAAGGCTACATGGTTTGAAAAAACAGCTTCAGCAATGACCCTAGATTCCTCAGAGGTCTTTGTGTAATTGTCTGACAGAAGAAAATTATCCACAAGGTACCATGTCTTTGCAAGTTTTTAGTTCACATTTTAATAACCACAAAAATACTGGGCATTCAGGATGCTAAGCCTTCAATTGTATGTGAAAGGTAAACTAAAGACATTAATAATGAGTGAAAGAAAATGTCTTATATAGAAACAGACACTGTAAAAGATAATCATAGAAAGGTAAGGAAGAAATCATATCTCATGAGCACTGTTCGAAATTGTGTTCAAGGTATATGTTCCTGACCAAAGAAACAAAAAAGGAAATCTTTTAAATATTTGTAAATAAGTAAATGTCAGCATTATTCCTAAAAATAGATAAGCATTTATTTTTCAGATTTTGGGGGGAAAAACAGAGTAACACTAAGGGAATTTACACACTGCTTTTGAAACTGAATGCTACTCAAAAACAAGGTAGGGCCTCCCTGATGGCCTAGGGGTCAAGCCTCAGGGCTATCACTCCTCTGGCATGAGTTCAAGCACCAGCCAGGGCGATAAACCATGTGGCACAGCAGACCTCTCCTGTCTCTCCCGCTGTTCTCCTTAACAGTGTATTAGAGTAAATAATCCTATTCTGTGCACCACTTTGTCTCTGGTGAATCCTTTCATCACCCACACCTCTGGCCTACATTACAGTTCTTCTACAAAAGATTAAAAATTAGGGCCTCCCTGGTGGCGCAGTGGGTTAAGCAATACACTATGAAGCCAACGGCAGCCACTGCAGCACAAGTTCGATCCCTGCCGCCGGCCAGGGAGGGGACTCACATGGTACAGCAGACCTCTCCTGCCTGGCCCACTGCTCCCCTCAGCAGTGTGTTTCAGTCTGCCTGTTCTGTGTCCGGCTCTGTCTCTGGTGAATCCTCTCACCTCCCTGGACTCTGGCCTGAACCCCAGCTCTTATATGCATAAATAAATATAATCTTTAAAAAAAAAGATTAAATTTTTTTAAAAACTTAAAAAAAAAAAAAACCAATGTATGTACTTTGTTCCTTCCCCAAATATTCTGAATTAGACTATTCTGGTCCTTTATACATACATTCTCAACAGGGGCAATAATGTCCCCAGGGGATGAAAATTTGTTCTTAGGGGACAAAAATTCTTCAAAATATCTAAGGTCACAGTACATAAATAGTTATCTGTTGTTTTTAAATTTCATGGGGGGGGGGTTGATTAGAAAAAAGTGACTTGAAATGCTTCATAGAGGTGATGAAAAACATTGCGAAATACTGCATTAATAACATACTTTTAAATATTTTCTGTATATAAAGGTAATACATTTTATTGTAGGGAACTAGAAAATATACACAGGAAAAAAAAAGTTCGCCAAAATTTCACTAATGATAGTTGTTAAACTGTTTTAATATATTACCTTCCAGATACAATTGTTTCTGTTGGTTTACTCCTGTGCGTGCTCTTTTTTGAACAAAATTAGCATCCTATGACAGAAATAATTTTGTATCCTACTTTTTTTAACTTAGCATTTGAACACGTCATATTTGTAATCATTCGTTCCCTCTGCCATTAAGTATCACTTAAAACTATTTTGATCAACGTTGTTATTCAGTGGTAAGTAAGAACCAATCTTTGACAAACTTCCTCCAAAAATTAACATATCTATAATATCAGAAAGTATTACAAATATACATTTTGAATTGTTAACCATGTTCCTGTGATAAATAACCAAATTACAAGCTTAAATAAAAACTAGATACTAAAGTGTTTATAGCCAAATTCATTATTCAGTTTCCATTTCAGCTCAAACATTAAAAAAATGCATTTTTCCTTCTTTCTTCCTCTCAATTGCCTGGTATCTCTATTGAGAGGAGGGTCTGTAAATCAAACCTTCAAGAATGTCTACATGTGGGTCATATTCCTACTTTTGCAACTCTAAGGAAAGCGTCAAATCAAGGAATGAGTGCAGAGTACAGAGGATATGGGACTAAGCCATGAGAACTAAGTCATTCATGAAGCTTTACCATTTATTTTCATTTAATTCTCATCCAGTTCTTCAAGTTGTAGTGCAGTGTTTATAGGACAATAAGACTTGTTCTTACCTGTGACTGCCATCTGTAAAATTAATGTAGGGAAGTAATGAAAGATTCATGAAGGATATAAACCTTTCCTGTTATTTACCTGGGTTAGAGAGTCAGAATTGGTTTTTATGTTATAACTCTTTGCTGAACTTTACAGATGTACGGAGGGTGGGGGTTGGGGGGTGGTGGTGTGTGTGTGTCAGAGACAAAGACAGAGAGACAGAGACAGAGAAATAATTTTTAGCCTTTTAATTTTTAGGGTTATTACTGCATTCAACATTATCATGCCATCTTTAAATGACAGCAAATTCTTTATATTTTAAAAATAAATTAAAGAGTGTACATTGCTTTAGTTCTAAACAATACCTTCTATTTCTATGGTCACATATGTATTTTTACTTTATGTGTATGTCTATTTCCATGTTTTAATATCAGTCCATCCCTATCTCTACCTCTACCTTTAAGTTTCTGTTTGCATGTGTAAGTTCCCAGAGGTACTGAGTTTTAAGATTCCAGACATTTGGAAAAAGCCATAGAACAGATTTTTTTCTGAAATGTAAAGTATGGGTAAAAAAGAGGGATTGAGGAATATTAGCCATCTGTAAAACAGCCTGCTTGAACCTTGTGTAACCTCTTTAAAATGTGCATCCAGGAATTGCCACTGGGGCTGGAATTTTTTGTGGAAACAGTTGTTTTACAAGAATTTTGGTGATGTGCTAGAGTTCAATCAGGTGATTGATGAGCGGTAATGTGACTAGTACAAAGCTCCAATATTGAGTGAATCCACTGACCATTGCTCTGCAAGAGATAATGGGAAGGTGGGGGGGTAAGAAGTAAGTTTGTATGTATGTATGAGGGGAGACGTGTTGCATGGAATCTAAAAGGAAAGCCAGGGAACAAGTATTCATTATGATGTCATTTGCACCATCTGAGAGAAATAACCGATTTCTAATTTAGAAATCACATTTTATCCAGCATCTCTCACTTAACGAGCTGTCCATTAATTACTATCCTTATTATTCTTCTCCCAAGTCTATGGTCACCATCAAACTTTGAGATGACACATCTGCTCTTCTGTGTAGCCCTCAGTGGGGAGGGCATCATTAGTGAATTATTATTATTGATTTTTCTGACAGCCTAAATTGTACTGGAAAATAGTAATTTGAATTTATTCCCTCTTCTTTAATAAAATGATTTATAAACCAGGCTCTTGTGAGTTTGTGTTGCATGGGTCAGTCACTCAGAGCCTAATCATGTCCAGATAAATGACTAATGTCTAGTTGTTAGCTATGCAAAGCTGAGGAACAGATATTAGATCTCTGATAATACTCTGTATCTTCTAAACACTATCCATGCTTCAGGAAACACCTCATAAAGAGTTTTATAGAAATAATTTATAGAATGATCAATACAAAAGTTCAAACAAAAGCAAATGAAAAACTCATCATTAAGGTCAATTCCAAATCTATGATATACAAATAGCTTTTCTGTGTGTATAAAGAAATGGTGTTCTAAACTTGTAATCTTACCAGACACTGACAATCAAGAAGTCATTTGCCAAAGGTAAGTTCTACTCAGTATAGAATCCTGGTCTACAGGTTATAGACCAAGAAATGTTTTTTAAAACCATGCCCTTTCTATGTCTTTATACAATTCCTAGAATTCATTTCTGCTATTCTCAAAATATTTCCTCAGGAGAATTTCATAATATTCAGGTGCACTTAAAACAATCACTAGTTTAAGTACAAATTAACTTCCAAAATCAATCTGAAAGCATGCTTTAGGATTATACATCTGCTGAAAGATGGTTTCTTCTTTTATGTTTCCCCTCCCATCTAAAAGTTAAGGATAAGTCTGTTGCTATGGTAACATTCAGTTTGGCACCATCTGTATTCACAATTCAGTTGCTGCAAGTCTTCAGCCAATCTCCAGTTTTTAATTGGCAGACCTTCCCAGAATGCTTTACAAATCTTTTTTTAGGGAGCCAATCCATGTAGCATATCATAATGGAAAGCATCGAGAAGGTTCACAATGCAAGCCTCACTCCATTATCTTAAGATCACATTTGTGAGGTCTCAAAGCATTAGACCTTCTGATAATTACTTGGCATAGGGTTAATTCCTAAAATTTATTGCCAAGTTGGTTTTACATATTTTTTTTTTACCTAATGGAGTTCTCATACAAACAAATATGCATTTTACAAGAGACTTGAGTACTGGGAAGACTCTGTAAAGGAGCTCTGGTAAGAAACTTAAAAAGCAAAACACAGTTGAATAGAAAAAATACAGAAAGAGTTAGAATAAGAATGCATATTTTGGAAACAGCCAGATCTGAAAGCAACTATTAATTGGGACAATACTTGATAGCTAACTTTAACCTTTCTCGATCTCCTTTTTTCATCTGCAAAAGATATTAAAATGACTATAATGTATGAATTTGGGGGAGAAAACATTTCACGCATACTGAAATAGCATTTGAGAATCTGTTGTCTACATAGTCTTGAAAATTCTTTTGGAGTGACAAGTGCTTGTCTCTAAGTATTGTTAAAATTTATTAGAGAGAAAATAAAAATTGTTGAAAAATGATTTCAAAGTACAGAGAGGGTATGAATGGACCTGGCAAGAGAAGTATAGAGACATTCAAGATGAGAACATGGCAAAAAATGTATTTTTAGTTGTGAATCTGATCATGACATTTTGGTGGGATAAAGAAGTAACTCATAATTAAGCATGGGTGTCGTCTCTTGAGAGGATCCTTCAGCCTACCCAGTTAAAATAATTCTACATGACTAGTACCGCAGAGCTAAACAGAGTTGGAATGGCAGTGTTGCTTAGTGTCGTAAATATAGCAAGTGAGCGCGACCATCACGACCATCCTGTTTAAGTTAACTTTCCCCTTTGACAGTCCTTAGGAGGAAGATTTCAGTTATAGTACTTCTCCTAGGTTACCACACACTTTCAAAATCCCATGCCATTGACTACTTATTCATCCTGGCCTTATATAATTTTTAAGTTATCTAGTTAAATAATCCACTTCATTGACAAATGATATTATTTTTGTTCCACTAAAAAATTGGCTATGTTGGTTTCATGTATATCCTGACAAACATCTTTTATATTCCTTCCCTTTCTGCTTTTTTTCTTTTAAATCTGTACAAGTTATAACCAGTAAAATTCCTTCCTCCGTTTAAATGTCCTCAGTGGGGAGGTTTTCCTTCTGTCACTGGGGTGAAAATGCGGGTTGGGCCCGTGTCTTTTCTGACCTTCATAAAGTAATACAGAGCCCTCTTGTCATTTTAAGTTATTAAAATCAGAATTTCCATTCCAATCCATTAATATGGACCTCTCATCTGACAAGGAAAGGTTGCAACTGGGCCAGGTTCCTTAACACCTGAGTAGGGGCATGACTGGCTGCCCTTTGCCACTTGCTGTTTTCACCCTAACAGGGTGGAATGGGAGCAATGAACAGAAAAATGGAGCAGAGCTTGAAACCAGTACTATCAGAGCTAGAATGTAACTATAATATGTATAGATGCGTAATGAGCCTGACTGATAGAAAAAGTGGGGGCAATTAAGATAGGGCAACTTAGACTGATAGAAAAAGTAGGGGAAATTAAGATAGAGCAACTTAGGTTATCAATTAAAAACCCACCACTGGTTCATGAAGACACTGATAAACAGACATGACAAAGACAAGGACAGATAAAAACCTGGCTGTGATGAATTCCTGCTTCAAAATGGCATAACTCTAGGTACCGGATTAAGGCAATTTGAGAAGCTTACAGACTTCGCAGCCGTTCTCCTGAAACAGTCTCTAGATTTTGGCGAGAGCTACTGGAGACTCTCTTCTGAGAAGTGGCCCCCCCACTCTGAGCAGACAGGTGACTGCCAGGGATTCTCGAGGCCAGTTCCGGCCCACTGTGTTGCTGCTAGAATCCTGTGCATTACCAAAAGGTTCTTCATCTTCCTCCTTTTGCTGCCAGTTGAACTGCATGTATACATTGTTTTAGTGGGAAGGGCCCCCAATAAAATGATGCCTTTGGCTTGAATCATGAGCGTAACTTTCCCACTCCGAATTAAGTTAGCACTCTAGAGATCTTGAATCCGACAGAAGAGTGACTTTCTGTTTCTGGGTCTGGATGATGTTAAATATCACTACAGGGGTTTCATGGAGCTTTTTGAGCCCATATAATCACGGGTGCTCTTTCATTTTCTGTCTTCAATACAAATGTTTTAATTTTTATAGGGTCAATCACTCCCACCTCAAAAACTCTGAATTCAACCCTCTACTCCTCCAGGTGTTCCTGAAAAAAGTTCTCTCACTTAAAATGAGGAGGTCAACCCTCCCTTTATGAAAGCAGGGAAGTGGTGGTGGCCATAAAAGGAAGAGAGTACACGCGGCAGCATTTTCTCCAGAGAATTCTTATTTTTTCCAAGTCACTGTTTCCTGGATCTATTTCTATTTATTTGCTTTCAAAGTATGTTCCCTGGTGGTCTGTTGCAAATCTCGCTTTGGGTGTCTATGCTATATTGTACGTTAGTTCTCAGACTTTCCAATTCAAGTATCCTGTTATAGATGAAAGTATTATTTGAGATACTGTTTTTTTTTAATTATTACAATGTTTGCTTTCTTTTCTCAGGTGTATATAGTCCCCATAGAATTTTCACCACCAATTCACCTGTGCACCATGACCATAGTCCATTGTGCTCTTCCAGCCCTTGCTTTAGTCTCTTTCCCTCCCCCTTCCCTGTAGAATGTCTCTGATTTGTAGTTGTCTCTTAGTTGTTGTCTCGCTTTGTTGTGTTTATTTATTTATTTTTTTTTGTACTTGGGCCCTCGTTTTGGTTCTCTCTATTCCTTCTATAATTGAAACCATCCAATATTTTCTTTTTCTTTCTGACTTATTTCACTGAGGATGATCCCTTCTAGCTCCATCCATGTTGCTACATATGGCATAAGTTTATCTTTTGATTGCTGCATAGAAGTCCATCATGTATATATACCATATCTTTTTGATCCAGTCACCTATTTTGGGGCATTTGGGATGCTTTCATGTCTTGCCTATTATAAATAATGTTGCAATAAATATAAGGCTGCAAGTATCCTTTTGAATTAATATTCTTCTGACCTTTGGGTAGGTTCCCTAGGAGTGGAATTGCTGGGTCATATGGTAGCTCCATTTTTAGTAGTTTGAGGAACCTCCATACTGTTAAGCCAAAGTGCTCTAGTATAGAAAGTATCAGATCCTCTCTGTGTATTGTCTAGTTCTGAAGGCTTTTGCATACCCCTTCCCAGCAGTGATCACTAAATATTAAAATAATGAACAACAAATAAAAGAATACATAGAGGGAAGAATGGATACATTTAAAAAAAACATAAACCCAGATATGACTTATAAAATGTGATGAAAAAATATGAATGGTAATTTCAATATTTTGAATTTATATTTCCCTGTCACCTAACTGAAATATTAATAGAAATTGTTAAGTAAAATGACTGGGTAAAGTTGAAAATCTAATTTAGCTATGGTTCTTGGGAAATAAGTAATCTTATATTTCAGATTGATTCACTTGTTTAAATTAGATCCTGATTAAGTATTTGCAGACTTACACATTTATAAAAGAAAGTCATCAGTCTCATCAGTTCTGTTTCCTTTAGCAGAGGGTCAGCCTATGTTTAATTTTACTTCTATAAGCTTGAAGGTGAAAAGTTATAAACTCTAAATGAGTGTTTTCTGTTTTAATGTAGATTTTTTTTTATTTTTTATTTTTTTATTGATATAAGAACTGGGGTACAGGCCAGAAGTGCAAGGATCCACGAGACAGAGTGGGGAACAGAACAGGCAGATCGACCGAAACACACTGCTGAGGGGAGCAGCGGGCAAGGCAGGAGAGGTCTGCCTCACCATGTGGGTCACCTCTCTGGCCGGCGGCAGGGATTGAACTTGTGCTGCAGTGTCTGCGTTCTGCTTCATAGTGCGTTGCCTAACCCACTGCGCCACCACGGGAGGGCCCTTAATGTAGATATTTAAGCAGTGGTGCTGATCCTTAAGTTACAAACTACTTATCTGAGAGGGAAAGTTTGAATAGTTACAACTGTACAAATTGACGTTTTTTAAAAAGTATTTCTGATTAAATTATATTAAATCATGTATGACCATAATTCATGCTTTTTTGGTACTTTCCTAGTACACTGTGATAATGAAGAATATATCTTAAGTGAAATAATAACTTTCAAATATTTTAGCATACTAAAATAGAACAAAATTAATTTTGGCTTTAAATATTTTCTTAAGATCTTCTTTATTTGAAAATTTTAAGGATGCCAATTCTGTCTTATATAACCAACCTGGTATTCTAGTCAACAGTTGTTATCTGAACTAGACAGTTCTATGTGCCAATTATACTGAGGATGGGATTATAGCTCGTATTTCCTGATGAAGATCCATTACATAATCTCAGTTCCAAATCTATTTAAAATTAACCTGTTTCGAATGGTTGCGCCACATGTTGGTGTATCTGTTTAGAATCAAGACATGAAATTAATGAGACATCATTTAATCAAAACAAACAAAATATGAGTACCGTTAAAATAAGGCAGCTCTCAAGTGTCTATCCTAGATTTTGGTACTTACTGATGTAAGCGCTCATGGTCACTCTGGTTGTTTTAAGTCTTAAAATATGTACAAGTCATTACCTACCTAATGAAGTGGAAAGCTACTGAGTATAATGTTTTTAATGGCCATAGCATGTCTTGCTGGTTGCCTCATGGCGATATTTACTGTATTGCCCCCAGGGCCGACAGGCACTCAGTCATATATTGTTTTCTTTATATAACACAAACACAAATACCTAATTTGTCTTGTTATAACACGACTTTCTCATTTGAGTGCTACAAATCCTTCAACAGACATAATAAAAAATTAACTGAAAAACAAGGAAAGGAGAATCCTAATCCAAATTTCTACTTTCAAGATGGGGGTGGGGGTACTTGAACTTCTGAAGATTAAGTGCTCTCTATTTACATTTCATTTCCATTTTGCGCAAATCAGCAAAGCATCCAAAAGTGAACTGGAGAACATTTCAAATGTACATTTTTTGCGAGGATGAAGTATATGAACTGGAGGTGGAATATGGTGTTTTTTAAATTGGTTCTGTTTATAAGAGATTGTACTAAAAAGACAATCCCTTAAGGTTGAAAAATTACTTTCCATTTCCAAGTCTGGCTGTATTTGCCTTTGTTTTTGTTTGTTTGCTTTTTAGGCAGGGCATTTTATTAATCTCTTCAGGCTAATTCCTTGTAATGGTGCTTCATGATCTGGAGATGAGGCAGCTTGTAGTCCTATATAATTGGCCAGCTACACTGTGACACTGTTCAATCAGTAAGTATTTATGGCATGCCTGTTCTTTTCAAAATAAAATGTGAGAATTACAGCAATTCAATATAAAGAAGTAATAGCTTAAAGCGTGCAATTTAGTCAGGGAGAAAAAAAACACATACTAGGAAGAGTATCCGCAGAGAGACAAAACACCTGGCATCCCCAAGCTCTCGTGTTTAGTAGCTTCGAAATGCGGCGACACGATAAAGAGACCCACTACTCTCCCCCCATGCCTGTATCTCTAGCTAAACTATGTGAAACAGAGGACAAGAGTTTCCTACTGAAAAGATTTTTGCTTCTAAGATAATTTAAATGTCGCTTTGCTTAAAGGCATAAGAGTGATAAAGAGAAATATCGGATGGTTTCACTTATAGGAAAATACAGGGGAACCTAATAAGGGATCAGGAAAAAAAAATAACAGGCAACTATAAATCAGAGACATTCTGTAGGGGACAGGGAGGGAAAAGGATCACAACAGAGGAGGGAAGAGCACAACGGACCATGGCGATGGTGCCTGGGTAAACTGGTGGTGGGAATTTTATGAGGACTACACCTTGGAGGAGAAAGCAAACATTGTACAAAAATGAATATTGATGTTTATATATATATGGAAAGAAAGATTAAAAAAAAGAACGAACCCCTGCAAGGATCTGTAAGTTCCACTGCATTTGGTTATGGAAGAAGCAGAGTGCCTGGAAATACAACTCATTTCTGACACATTATCATGTATATCACACACACACACGCGCACACACACACACAAAATATACTTTGGTCATTTGAGTGACCGTCTAGATAGGACAGATTACAGCCTAGATGTGCTAGTGAACAAGACTAGACTAAAGCTAATGGAGTGATCTGATAATACATCCTTGAAAGCAGCATAAATATAAGAGCTGATTAAGCAAATCTGAGACGCTTTGGATTCCAAACCCATGCGGGCTCCAATGAGTCTAGAGATTTTGGCAACTGCTGCCTGCAGCTCTGTAGGGAGAAGCCGCACAGCACTCCCTTCCACAATGAGCTGGCGCTTCAAGGGAAATTCCAGATTCTGAACTCTGTCACTCTCATAATGGTCTCCGCCAACCTTTTCTGAGTGGTTTGTAACCTCCCCTTTTACTGTCCATTGAATTGCATGCTTATATTACTGTAATGTGGATTCCCCTCAATAAAATCGTATTGCAATTACACATGATAGACTTGAGTTGTAAATGAAAACCTCTCTACCTAGGTAGAAATTAGTACACTGAGATCCAAATCTCATCTTATGGCGCTCTCATTTATCTAACAAGGACAAGATCTAATTTAGAGGTTGTGGAAATCAAATCAACTCATGTACAAAGGTTCTTTGTCCAATTTATGTACAGCTTAATGCTGATCAAAAGTACGATTATTATTTAGGATGTGATTTTAGAATATGAATAGAATTTGATTTTGCCACCTAAGTAACATTGCTGATGCCATCAAATTGTCAAATTGGTCCGTGTCCATGAGTGGGGAAGGAGCATCATGATATGAGAATGGTGCCATTTTCCCTGCCTCCAGATATGTGCAAGTTGAACTACAACTCTCAGCATGCCTTGAATTGGACTTCTCGAAGGGTAGTAGCTGAGAAGGTGAAAGAAACAACGTATATATAAACTGAGGTAGAAGGAAGAGACATGTGGAGGAGAGACTCTTGGCAGAGAGATGCATGACTGAGAGACATGTGGGTAGTTGCTTCTGGTCCTTGGTCCTGGCAGCATTAGTGTTTGGCCGAGACAGTGCCAGTCCTTATCTTGACCTTGTGGTCGGTTAGACGGTACATTTTGAATTTTGGGTCTCTCCTTCTGTCCCAGTTTCCTGAAACCTGCCTAACTACTTACTGGTTCCTGCAGGTCTATGCCTTGGACTTGCTGGTGCTTTTTGGCCTCAACTGTCCTGCTTTGGGCTGAGCCTGCTTAGCTGGGCATTTGCCTACAAGGGTATGGGTAATTTTCAGAGCTTGATTGGGATGTGCTTTCTTTTTCTTTGTACTAGCAGATGGCCAGACCCTTTTAGAAAATGCAAAATGGGTTTTTTCCCTGTAACAGTTTGAGGTCCCTGGGTATCCTCGGCTTCACCAAATTTCAAAATGTTTCATACTTCTATATGTATATCCCAACTCTCTGGGTCATGTTTTTAATTACAAAAACACCAAGCTACCAAGGGGGAAACTTGAGTATTTTGAGTGCCCTGCCAGATACAAAGGGGGAAAAAATACCATTTTCCTTATTGCTATGTATGCCAAAGTATGTTTGGCATAATACCTAACAACGAGAGACACATTATTGATTCTGTAAAGCCCTGAGAAATTTACAAGTACTACTAACCAGCAAGAGAACGCTGCCATTTTTAGTTCAATAGGACTGTGCCTTCTCCTTTGAGTAGTTCCTACACCAGCAAGGACTAACCCAAATCCTAATGAGGAACAGGTAAAGTACCACTGTTTCAAAAAAGCCACATGAGTCTATATATTCCTTATGTTGCTCATATTACCTTATCTTTCTGCACAATTACGCTTGATTTTCACATTTTCAGGTTGACTGGATTTTATCAATTCACACCACAATTTCCTGTTTAATTATTTCCCCCTCATTCTTAGACTGTGCACTGGGGACTCAATTTATCTTTTCAAACACTGTTGCTTAGGACACATTTTTCTGATGAGTGACTCAGGCCAGTATATGACTACTTGGTTTTTCTTCCACCAATTCTGTTTTACTGAAAGCCAGCTGTGGCCCAAGACAGCTGCTTCATGGCTTCTGTATGAAAAAGGATAATACGATTCCAGTGGTCAGGTTTACTATTTCTATTACTTCCTTACAGACTTGTAAGGGACATTCAGTGGCTTAATTCCTGAGGCCCAGAGTTAAATTTACAGACAGTAATAAACCAGACTATGCAGTAGCTAGAAATCTGACAGTGTAGCAGTCCATGTCAACATTTTTATTTTACCTTAAAATTAAAGGAAAAAAATACGTATTTAAGTCACTCATTCAGAAAATATTGATGGGGAAACTGGTTTTTTCCAAGACCTTAATCCAGAATTTAAGAGCGTCAACTCTTAGTAAGACATACTTCCTGAGCAAGTGCTAAAAATCATGTGTACCGCTGTAAGAACAATTACCAGTGTTCATCTATCCATATTCACAATGTGAAAAACTCTTATCTTCCTAGCGGGGCTCTATCAAAAACAACACTAGAAGATGCAGCTGGAAGCCTCAATGAGGATAGCTGATTGCTACGGACTTAATGTTTGCAAACCTAGCCCCCATTTATATAGTGATGTCCTAACCTCCAATGTGGTAGTATTTGAGTGGGTCTTAGGGAAAGGAGTCAGTTTAGACGAGGTCATGAGGACAGGGTCCCAGGAAGGGATTAGTGTCTTTATAAGCAGGGGGAGAGATCAGAGCTTTCTCTCTGTCCACCATGTGAGCACAGCGAGAAGGTGGCTCTCTACAAGCCAGAAGGAATTTTTCGTGGGGAACCAAATCTGCTGGCCGGTTCCTGGATTTCGATTTCCTAGTCTTCAGAACTCTCAGAAACAAATGTCTGTTGTTCACACCACCTATTTATGGTATTTTGTTATAGCAGCCCAAGATGACTAAGGCAATGGTACTTGTGCAGTGACTTGCCATTTGAAAAGGGCTCTTCTATATGTCATTTCATGTCATCCTAACAGCAATCTGGTATAGAAGGTATCAGAAGCCCAATTTTACAATACAACAACAGAGGATCAGAGAAATGAAATAATTTGCCCAAGGTCTCACTAGTCACTACCGAGCAGAGCTGGGACTTAAATTAAGGATTCTCTTTACACTCAAAGCTTTTAGCACAATTGTACTCTTCGAATGGAATTAGCGGATGGCATTCTTGCACATCTACCTCACTAACATAAGAGGAATAATCATCGTTGTCGTCATCATCATCATTATTATGCCATGAACGCACTGCCAGCTGTCTCGGACTCTGTGTTACACCTCTAAAACACGGAAGTTTCCTTTTCAAAACCTGTATTCTCCGTGTGGAGCCAGCCTATAGTCTCTATGTGGACCTGAGATAATTTTCAACATGGCCAACATGGAGAAAGGGTCTTAGTCAGTTCTGTCTCCTTTCAGTCTACACATACAGGATAAAGGGCATATACTAGTGGTCTCCCACTTTCAGCTTTGACATTTGTTGTCGTATCTGATAGAGACAGAGGATCATGGGGTCATGCTTCAAAAAGCTTCCGTTTTTAGGATTGATTCTCCTCTGGAAGCCAGATCCAAAGGGGTCTCTGCAAAGGGGGATACTATCCTCCCCGTATTCATGCCGTATAGCTCACTGAATCAGGTGAGGCAGTCATGTGTGACGAATGTGTGATGGATCATTGACTGAAGAAGAAATAGTGTGTGAGTATGAAGACTAGGTCCAAAAAGGCACCGCAGCATCTGCTTGTCATTGTAGTTTGCCAGTTCCAGGGGAAACTAGCCACAAAGTCACAGGGACACTCAAGAAGCTAGTTCCACAGAGAAGCTTTTCTGGAAAGGAACCAATGAGCCAGCTTCAACTCACCAGCCTGAGTGAGTGGCCTTGGTGAGAAGATGTTGCAGCCTCAATAAAGTTATCCAGTGAATGCAACCCCATGAGAAATGCCAAGACAGAACCATTTCACCAAGTCTTTTGTGCTTTCCCGGCCTACATAAAGCGGGAGAGCTAATAAATGGTTACTGCTGTTTGAAGGCACTAACTTTGGGAGTGATTTGTTTTGCAGCAAACTCATTTTCTTGCCTAAGATAGAATGAGCCCAGCTCTCTCCTTTGCATATAGAAAGGTCAAAAATCATTCATCTTTCCTGCTTCCTTCACAAATGCTTCCCTTAAGGCAGGTACAAAATAAAGACTAGTGGCAAATAATTTGTTATGTTACTTCAAATTATTAATGAGGAGGTTTTGGGAAAGAAACAAATGGTGGGTGTAAAATAATCTCTCTACTTCTCCACTACTTGAGGAGAGATGAGACAACTTTTTGGAGTAGTTCATGCTACATATCTAACCCTTGGCAAGGCTCCATCCGCCTAGACTGCATGTGATCACCAGGGAGCTGTGTTTTGCTTTATGCCGAGAGGCACTGAAATATAGCAGAAACTCAGGTCTTTAGCTGCATGGCCCATTAGGCCAAAAGATAAAAATGCTAGTCTATGAAATGCTAGTCTCCCCTGTGGGTACATCTCTGTTTTTTCTTTGTCTTACCACCTCACCTCCACCTGAGTGTGCTTTTTTATATTTAGTCATCACCCTCTTTATTCAACCATACAAAATAAGAAAAATCATTTTCATTAATTGGTTTAATTATTTAAGTCATGCTCATTATGTTTAGATTTTAAAGTGGATGAGTAAACATTTGCTAATCCAAATCTTTCCCTTTAAAAAATGTAATGAAAAAATAAGCAATTAGAAGAAAATACTATGTTCCTAATTGTAACTACCCCACTTTAAAATTCATTTATTTTTCATATTACACACTCACATGAGAGATTAATTTAATATAATCATGATAATTTGGATTTTAAATCCTACTAAATATACATCGATTTTAATCCTCTTATAGAATTAATGAATGAGGAACATTAAAACAGAATTGTTTCACAATCGACATTCCCTATTGGTTCAATATAACACAAGCAAAATTCTATGAAGAAAAAGCACCTGCTTTTAAATTTGTCATATACAAGTTAAAATTATGATGAATCTCTGAAATTCACTAAGACATAAAAGATAATTTCTATTATTCAGTATATGCTTTAGGTCTCTCAGTAACTGGATACTAATGAAAATTAGATAAATCATGAAATATACAAGTGACGAAACACTTGGCACTACAACCTAACTATGATGGTTAATTTTGTGGAACTTGACTAGACAATCATGCCCAGTTGTTTGGTTAAGAACCAGTCTGGATGTTGTTGTAAAGGTCATTTTTTAGATGTGATTAAAATCTAAATCATTAGATTCTGAATAAAGCAAATGAGTTACCAAAATGTGGGTGGGCCTCATCTGAAGACCTTGAATGAAAAGACCACGTTCCCCAGAATAAGAAGGAATTCTGCCTCCAAACTGCATTTAGAATCAAGACTGCGGTATTACCTGTTCCCTAAACACCCAAGCTGCTCACGTGTCCTGCAGATTTCAGATTTGCCAGCACCCACAATTGCCTGAGTCAGTTCCCAGAAATCTTAATTTATTTTTCTCTTTGTGTATACATATATACAACATAAACCCACATACAAACCCAGTCCGTTGGTTCTATTTGTCTGTTACTATTAGCCCCATTCCTAGTGAGTGACAGCACTGGAAGGAGAGATTGCTAATAATGTATATGAACGAAAACTCTCATTTTTATAGTACCACTGAACAAGTGATGTTTTATTTAACCTCTAATATACCATCAAGTTTCACTGAATCCAAATATATTTTTTAATTTCTTTTTTGAAATAAGTCTTTATCCTTTAGCTCTACTACTACTGCCCCAAATACTGCATCTTCTTTGAAGAAGGACTAAAATACAACTGGATATACAATCTTTGGAGTCTGCTTTTAGCTTACATTTAAATGCAGCTGAAAATGGAGAACTTTTCCTTTTATTCTCATAATGTTAATGACAAGAAAATTACTAAAGGTAGACTTCTCACAATTACTAAACATAACAGAAGAGACAAGGAATGAGAAATCAACATTCTAGACTGGAGTGAAGATACTGAAGTAGATTACATCATTGAAATCTTAGTTGAGTCTTCAAGTGATGATACTCTAGATGAATTTTCTCAAAGACAAGGAGCAATGCAAGAACATACTAGTATCTCAGGGCAGAAGAGTCATATGGTATTTTAATCCAGTTAGTCGCTCAACAGGAAGGACTTAATCACATAGTCTTTTATGAGGAAAACTTGAACTGTCCTGTTTTGCTAAAATGATATGGGCCACTGCATCATTTATGATGTTTGTTCACACAAATGTATTTGATACAAACAAGTTTGTCATACTGAAATTCTTATTAAATTTTCTAATGAAATCTTCCCACTATCTCTTCTTATTTCTTTAAATCTCTGGAAAAACCACTTAACCATGTTTAAAAAAATGGATTTCTTAGACTTTGATGGCAAATATAATGCCTGTTTTTTCTGGTATACTCAGGGTGGAGTCAGAAGTCCCAACTACATAAATGCAACAATCATGAACTCTCAGCTAAGGGGTTTCTACTCCCTTATTTTATTCCAAGTATCAGTAAGAACCAGGAATATTTTATTAGACTAGTTGTACAGCATCACTTACAGGAAACAAAATATAGTGCAAGCTCATTCTTCTCTGTGTATTTGTCTAAATGAACCTATGATGCAAGTTATCACTGGAAGGGATGGGGCTGCCATACCTGTGACATGCCTTAGGTGTAAGCAATTTCCAGCCTCCTCTTTGGGCCCACACCTTTTCACCTAGCACTATGTCACTCACCAGCTCATTCACTCCAGGAAACTTCACAATCTGCGTACAAGTAACTTCTCTCCTGAAATCTCTACAGTGTTTCAAGCACTTCTCGTTTTGGTCATCAGATGTACCTTAAGCATATTACTTTATTACCCATCATCAACTTCCTGTCCTGAGTTTGTCTTTCATTATGATTTTCCTAACAGTGAAAGCACTGAATCTCAAAGTCTTAGGAGACAGACTCTCTCTCATGGATCTTCAATTCTACACATCTTTAAGGTCCAAATCTCATCAATGCTAGCTCCACTCATATTTCTATTCACTTCATACTTTTCATTCTATTGCCACTGCTTTAGCTTCATCTCTCTTGCCTCTTAACCGGTTTCACTAACTCCATTTACTCCCTTATCCTTACACACACACACACACACACACACTTTTTCTACAATGTCATCCATCAGAACACTGTTAACATAAGTGCAATTATCTATTTTCTTGTTCTCCTTTTGTGAATACCCTTCACTCCAGTCTTCTGCTTTTCAAAATCCTATTCATGACCAGATCAGGTTTAATATCCTTCTGGAAGCATTCCAGAATCCTCCCATTCAGGGATAATCTCTCCTCCTCTTGCTCTCTCTTAACATTTTGAAATACTGCTCTAGAGAACTACTTCTCCTAGACTGCCTTGCCAGAATATACTGTTCAAATACCTATTTTTGATTGGGAGCTCTTTGAAGTCAAAGGTGAATCATATTCCTCCCTGTATCCCCTCCATCACTTCTGATACTAACTAGCACACAGTAAGCATGCAAATGTTTACTGAACTGAACTCTTTGATTGCCAGCAGGATCCTGGTGGATGTAAATTCAGAGAGATGCTTGTAGTTATAACCGGTTGACAGCAGGTGCTAGAAGTCAAAAGAAGGAAATTTATATGGCTGACTCTACTTCCTCTAAAATAAGCAACTTTCTAGTAGACAATACCCGAGAGGAAGATACTGGCTGGCGTTTCATTAGCAATAGAGATTTCATTAAAAGGTGAAGAACAACAAAGGCTTTTTATGTCACCATGAATTGCTTCATACATTTGGTTGCAACAATGAATGATGGGTTGACGAAGCTTCTATAAAACTGTCAGTTAATTCAAAATTCCTGTGAGGGTATTTTTATTCTCATACACAGAACATTCCTCCTTCTACTGCCTGGCATATCAGCTCTTTAAGAATTACGATATGAATTCATTTTCTTAAAAATTTATATGGTGTCACCAAATTTCCCAAACAATTCCAGAGTGGTTTGAAAAGGTCTTATTTGCAAAGGTAATTTCAAAAGCAACAACTCTTTAAGACGTGGTGTTCTTTTTCACAAATTCCTTCCTTGGTTTTGCTGAGGAGGACAGACTTTACATCATATCCTGCATATTCGCCCATCCCTAGCTCCTCACTCTATGGTGGTATGAACCATTCAGTGAGCAGCAATATAGACTGTGTCTTCATTTAAGAAACCATGTGATTTTACATTAATAATTATCCTACTAGCGTAACTACCACTATTAGTCACACGGGACAGATGAGTGACACATGGCTTAAAGAAGTGAATGTATTTGGTTAAGGTCACAGAGTGAACAGATTGCTGATATCCACTATCCTGTTCCTCTCCAGCAGCTAGAAGTTGCAATCCTATAATTAGACATCCTAATGTATAGAAGATAAAAATACAAATGGGAGCAGCAAAAACATTCTATCTAGATATAGTAAATTGAGCATATTCTTAAAATTTTAAGTTCTCATACAAATATCCTTATTTTGACTAACCAATCTTTTCCATTTGATGTACCTAAGGCACAGAATCATATGTGATGAGTTTTAGATATGCATTTAAATCTTAGTCTCTTGCTTGACATCTTCAATTAGGCATATTACCTAGGCTCTCCGGCCTTCAGTTTTCTACATCTAAAATGAGAATATAATACCCATAAGTTTAAAGGAAATAATAAAAATGAATAATGTAGACTAATTGCCTTGTTTTGTGTAGTATCACCAACATAATGTTTTTTTCTCTCTAAATACTTGCTTAAGTCTGTTTATACATCTTATTCCATCTTTTTCAAAGTAATCTTTTTGCTTCTGGAATTCAATCTCTCTTTCCCCCCTCCCCCTCCCCTCTTTCTAGTTCTCTCTCTCTCCCTTCCTCCTTCCTATCCCTCCCCCACTCTACCCCTCCTCTTTCTTCTTTTTCTCCACTCTGCCCCTCACCCTTGAGGTAGATCTCAGCAATCAAATTTTATCGAGGAGGAAACTGAGGTCAAATGGTTTACTGAGATTTGCCATTTGTTCAGGCTCAAAAAGCTAGTAAGTCACCAACCCAGCGAGCTTGCCCTCAGAGTCTTTATGCCCTGCTGCCACAGATCTTTAGACTGGTAATGGTGGGAACTATGGAGGGAGAGGCTATATAAACAAGACCGTCAAATGTCAGATGAGCACATTCACCAAAACGACTTGTGGAATAAGCAGAGCAATATCAGAGAGCAGTTCTTTCCTTCCATCTCTCCCACACCACGCATGGTGTTAGGATATTATAACTTGCAGTAGTAAGGGATATGAGCAGGAGTTTTGCATAATTCAGAAACCTCTAAGGAGACAATATAGTGCCTTTTTATCTGTTTTTGGTCCTGTAACCTGGCTCTTTTGCAGAAGAAAATGATGGGGAATGACTGACACATTCAGTACCCAAAGAATGAAAAGAAAATGAGAAGTTTGAATATCCGAAATAGCAAGGGGAATTTCTCTTCTGAATGCTGTTTCCATACCTTGGCTATTATAAATAGTGCTACGATAAACATAGGAGTGAATGCACCAAAAATGAAATTTATTCTCTCATCTAGATTATTACATGATTTCCATCAATATAATCATCTGAAAACAATAGATACTGTGCAAGTGGGTTTATACAGTGAAATGTTGATATTTTGCAGACCCAATTACTTGAGATTTTAGCATGGATATTACTGGTAGAGAAGAATTTTTTTTTTTCACTGAACTTTCTCTTGATAGAATGTAATAACTAATATAGATCTCCCCAACTGTTCAAAGTTATGAACTGGGATTTACCAAGGAAGGGAAAATGTTTCATTATAGTATTATAAACTTATTGAACATATTTCTTTATTTAGCTGATTCCTTTTCAAGTATTTCTAGAAGTTTCAGGGTAATAAAAAAGGAATACTGAAATCTTCAAGTAGGAAAATATAATTTTATGATCACTTTTTTTATTTCTGTTCATTCCCTGCAAACCAAATCTATACTAAGACAAATTCTATTGTGAACATGAGTGAAACTTTATGAGTATTGAATTTCCATCCCATTTCATAGATTTCAAATGAAGAGATAAACTGAAGCATATCAGGGCTGCAAATGACATTGTTTAGATAAACACATCTTGGTAGCAGCATTACAGTCTCCAGGCATATTGGGAACTAAGATTCTGGCGTATGCTCTTAATCAGCAATATGACATGTCTCAACAGACACTTGCTTTTAAGAGAATGCTTTTTTGGAGTTTGAACTGCAATCTTTCCACTACACTGCAAATTTTCATAAAGGTATTCATTCCTATGAGACAAAAGCTTAGAGAAGCAGAACTACTGAAATCATTGGATATTAGCAGAGAGACAAACCTGCCCTCTGGTCACTCAATTTTAATCTATATCATGAAAAAAAGTCAATACAAAATATCACAAAAAGATTGTAAAGGATAATGGAAAATGTTTAGACAATGTTGAACGGATACTGTAAAATTAGTGTTATTTTTCTCTTAGGGAGAAAACAGAAGTTATTTGTCATTAGTAAAATAATAAACGGCTTTCTATATCGTATGCTCAGATTTGCATGAACGTCTTTGCCAAATTTCCATATTTCTCAGCAACAAATCGATCACTTAACTATGTAATGGGCATTCGGTCTCATAATGAATAAATGACCCAGTAAGAATCACTCTTTCAGGCTGGTGTGTTGCTACTAGTTGAGAAGAGTCATGGATCCATTTTGAGGGAGACACACTATGCCATCTGTGTTGGTCATTACAAGGCAATTTTGCTCTTGCCATGCTGGATATAGAAATGACATCCGAGAACTTACACAGAATCACAGAAATGAACTGTATTCCTCCTTGTCCAATACAAGTAAAGACTGACTAGTGTCTAACCGCACAAGTGCCTCTTCTTGTTTCAACACTGGAGAATATTTATCACTTTTCCATGTAATTAGGTGTGGGCAGACATAAGCCAGCCAACTATGAACAGAATTAATGCATCCCACCTCTAAGGCCTCGCTCACAGTAAATGCAATAAGCAATATTCTTTCCTCTTTTGTTCATTAAATGCATTGGCTACTGCTATTCCAGACACAAAAGATGGAAGGGGCTTTGGTTCGGGCACGACTTCACAGAGGCGTGCTGACATTGAACAATACCGGAGCAAGAAACAAACTTCTAGTGGGGTAAGCCACCAGAATTTGGGGATTTATCTGCTACAGTGGCTAGTGCTACCCCAAGTAATAGGTGTGAGCAACAATAAGGAGTTAAAATTTGAAAATCAATACAGGTCTATTGTAATTAACAATCACTACAACTGAAAGAGGAAATGACTTTAGGAAGTGAACCAAAACATACATAATTGCAGACCAAATGAATATTTAGTCCTAGTCCTAATGATTAAGTCAGTAACTAAAAATAAATAAAAATAAGGTGGTAAGTTGTAATAATACTAGAAAGAACACACTTTCAAGCCAGAAAGAGACATCTACAAATTTCAAACTGTGCTTTGCTTGTTTCATAAGTTTCAGCAATTTTGTAACAGGGTGGTCCCAGGAAATGGAAAAGTTCCAAAATCCCAGTCCCGCCCTAAGTAGGGTGAAGCTAAGCAGGAATAAAAAAAATGCTGAAAAAAAAAAAAGGACAGAAGGACAGAAGAAAGCAGGATGAAAAGCAACACAGAGGCCTGGAGAGGTACATAAAACAGATAACACATGTAAAAAAACTGCAATTGCTTTTTAGTCTTAAACTAGTTAAAACAAATGTGGGTAAAGACCTGTGGGGAGGCTAACAATGGCAGCTTTCATCTTAAGTTTAATTTTGCTCTTTTTCTCCCAATGAAGGAAAGACTAGCATCTGCATGGATACAGCCAGATAGACAACTCTAGAGCAAATGTTCTGCCATGCCATGCCTGCCAGGCCCTCCGCTCCAAGCTTTGAAACTACCTAAGTCTGAACTGACGGAAATTCTATTTCCTCCATTCCACAGAATTCTATCGTCACTGCGAGATGTTATGAACTGAAAATCCTAGCAGTTATAATTTACAACTAGTGTGTAATCATCACATTTGTGGTAAACACCAAATTTCTTATAAATGTGATGGTGGTATATGAATGGAAATTGTTGCTGAAACTTTCGTACGTTCTTAAGTTTCACAGGCCTTTTAAAACACTTACTTCTATCAGTAATGACTGTTCTAGCTTCTTGATTGCTGGTCTTGTTTTTCAAATTCTGGGCAGCAGTAATGAGTTCTTCCAACTGGGGGCGCCTCTGTTCCAAATCCTGTAGTGTTGCCTGAAGAAACAAACATAACTTAATATTGCGGTTCTTCAGCCTTGCACATTGCTTTTATGTAATACAAAGTAAAGTGTAATATTCAAACCAGCCAAAGCACTTTTATAAATAAAAAAAGATGTTACTGGATATAAATCTCTAATGTGTCAGTCTTTACAAGAACAATTTAACAGGAAGAGTGTTTCATTCTTAGACACCAAAAATAATTTAAATATTTTGATTATAGATTTGTTTCCCTTTAAGAGCTTAGACAGAGGTACTGCAGAGCACCTCAGTTTACTTAAACCATATGAGTGCCATAGGTTAGGAAGCATAATTTTGAATTATGACAATGTATTTAAGAGAAAGAGAGCTATTTATACTTGAAATCTCATTCTGTGTGGCATCAAAATTAAGGCATGTGTTTTAGAAATAGAAAAAAACGCAGAAGTAATTTAGGAGATATAACTTATTTAACTTCTTTATATCTGAGACTCCTCACCTATAAAATGAGGCAATATAGATGAAATAAGTCATTTTCCCCAAAATCACCTCCAGTAAGTATCATCAGGCTCTGTTGTCTCCAGAATGAAAGAATTAGTAGGGAGGAGGACTGGAAACCTACTTTATTCATAAAGTTTATTTCGTTCTTTTGATCAAGCAAGTTTAAAAAGTGGCAGAGTGGACAGTAGCTTTCATACTCTTTGTAATTGACCATAATATCACTTTAAATAGATTAACTAAATAGAATGACGTCAACAAAGACATTTTAAAAATTTATAGGTAGCAATGTTAATCATTAAAAATCCCTCCTTCCCTCATCTGCCTGTCTATTGTCTCTGTTATTTTACTCTCTTTACACCAATGGATCCAAATTCCAGTGATATTTACAAAGAAGAAGTTTGTGAAAAATAAGATCTCTCCCTTGCTCTTGTTCTAAAACTGAATATATATTTTAGTTTGTGAAAATATTATGAGCATTTATTAGTTTATAACCACTATGTGTTAGATGTTTTACACGGTTTCTCAGTTTTACTCTCCTAATAACTACACTAGAAATCAAGCCAGAAGTTTTCAGGATTTTAAACCCCATGCTTGAGGCTGATAAAAGCGGAGAGATAAAATGTGTAGATAGTCAAGCTCATGAAACTTAGTTATCTACTGTGCCCTTTGACTGGGTTGATTTTCTGAGAATTTTTGGTTTTAGAACAACCAAACTGTGATCATCCTATAGTGGGATTTTTTTTTTTTTTGTAAATAGATAGGACACTAGGTCTTGAGGTTTAAGTTCAATTGCTTTGGTAGTATCCAAATAATGGGAGAAATTAACCAAATACTATACATCTATTTTGAACATTCCCTGAAAAATTGGAGGGGCTAACTTTTAACAAAATTTCCACATTTGTAAGCTGTGATTGCTCAGAAGAAAAATCCAATTTTCAGGTTTCTAACTTTTATGGTTTCTTTACACAAAAGGATGTTTGAAATATGGAACAAAATGCCAAAGACAGCCATTGAAGTAAGTGGCATAAGTCAGTGGGAGAGCACTGTACAAATTCTAAAGTAGGAACCATACAGTAGCAGACAGATTATATATGATGGGATGGTTTCCAGGCTTACAATGTTCAACTCTGGTTATCTGTGATACAGCAAAGTGATGAAGTGCTGTGGAGATCCTAATTCTTAAATGTTTAATACTTTCAATAGTTGATTTAAAAAAAAAAAAAACAAAACAGTGCTACCCAGAAATCTCGGATCAAGCCAAACCTTCCCTCCAAATTTGACAAAGAAATTCAAAAATACAGAGCTGGCAAAGAACACAAATTTTTCTACTCATTCATTAACATGAATATCAACTGCTACTCACTTTTCCTGGTGCAATGGATATAGTAGCGGACAAATGCAGAAGTTACATTGTATACAATTTAAATGAAAATTTGTGTTTTTTCATATTTGGAATTTTTTATAAGATAAAATATCTTTATTGTTACTTTTATTGTACTTAATATTAATCCACCCTCAAATAACCAGGCCAGTCTTTTGCTTCTCAATTCTGGATAGATTCAATGTTGGCTATACTTTTCCCTTTCTCTGAAGATTACAAAGCTCACTCAAGAAGTATGTTGTGAGGGGCCTCCCTGCTGGCGCAGTGGGTTAGGCAACACACTATGAAGCAAACCGCAGTCACTGCAGCACGAATTCGATCCCTGCCACCTTATACTCTCATTTACAACTTCTAAAACTGACATTAAAGATCGACAAGATGAAATCATTTACAGGACCACTTTGTGTGTGAAAGCAACTGCCAGGGAGGGGACCCACATGGCACGGGGGACTTCTCCTGCCTCGCCCGCTGCTCCCCTCAGCAGTGTGTTTCAGTCAGTCTGCCTGTTCTGCTCCCCACTCTGTTTCTGGTGAATCATCTCACTGCCCTGGACTCTGGCCTGTACCCCAGCTCTTGTATGTATAAATAAATCTTAAAAAAATAAAACAAAAAAAAATAAGTATGTTGTGGGAGTAACTTGGTCAACTGAACCTGACCAAGTTGTAAATTAAACCTGACCATAGTGAATAGCTTTTGCTGCTGAAATTAGCAAGCATGTCAATTTAGGCTTAAAACAAGCCATTTTCCTCTCTAATGAACAAAATTGGTCTCAGGGTATTGTGAAACCTGTTCTCTAGTTGGGTGATTCTCTAATTCTGCTGACAGACACATGCTTTTTAAGCACCTGAGAAGATTATTAATGACATCCTTTGAAACAGCCTCTTAAAAATCTAGGGAAATTCACAGCTGCAATAAAACTGTGTACTTCTAAATTATTTTTTAAAAAAATAAAACCATCCTTTATCTTATGCTTTGGTCAATATATACAAATATACACTTCGAAAAAGAAACTGTGAAGTAATGTATAGTGTTATGGAATGTCTAGACAGTGGTATGATTGTTTCTCACTAGAGTGGAATGACAACTTTCTCCTTTGATTTACTTTCTAGAAATAGAGGGACTGAATATGACATATATTTGAGTATTTTTTCATTAAGATATAAAAACAGTGACTCAAAGACCTTCTGGCTAATGAACAGGACATCCACAAACATGAGAGGTTACTTTTCCTTTTTATTTGATTGTTTTCTATTTATTTGCTACTATAATTCATTTATAATTTCGTTTCATAATAGCAAATCTCAAATGCAATGACCTTCACCTCTATTCCACTGAGCTATCCCATAGATGGAACTCCTTAGATCAAATCAGCAAACTATTCCGCTCCAAAAAATCCACTTGTAAAATTGTTTCTTGGTCCCCAATCAGATGCTGTGACCATGGTACTCTCTCAAGTACACTGTTGTACTGTAATCTTCAAACTCATATGACCTCCAGTCTTCTGTCATTCAGTTTCCTCACTTGAGCTTTAGTGGTTGACATTTGCCATGCTAACGAAGTAGAATTGCAAATATGTTTATTTTCTGAGCCCAGATATTCATTACATGCATAATGGAAGTGAACAAAACTAAAACTGTTACATGCTTAACAGTACCTAAGCATGATAATTGATCATGTCTGTGTGGATTCTCTCATTCTGGAGGAAACAAACACAAGAGAGGAAGGAATCGATGCTATTTCTAAGGCATTCTAAGCCAGCTAGAGGGTTTTAACTAAAAACAGCTTACCCCTTGGAGATGAGAATTCATCATGGATTCCACTAGCTGAGCAAAGATGGAGGGGAAAAAAAAATCTTCAAATACAAAGTGAATCAGAAGCTTTTAATCCTACTAAGCCCCCCAGGGTGGAGAGAAGTGGTTATAAATAGAAATCCCATATAAAAGAGCGTTAAACAATGAAGCCATATATACTATAAGTAGGTCATTTTAGGCTTTTTGAAATAATTACATTTTATTGTTATACTTGTTAAAATGGAATTCTACCTGAATGTTATGCAAATAGAAAACTTCATATTTACTGAATAGTTAGGATTTATATATCTAAAAGATCTTAATAAAAAACTTTATAATTTTAATTCTTTTCTACAAAAGTCAGTAACATTCACCAGTTACAATTAGAACAAAGGTCCATGGTGATTTTCAGTTGTTGCCATTTTCAGGAAATAAACATAAATTAACTTTCACATAAAGTAAAAATATAGACCTTATACTCTCATTTACAACTTCTAAAACTGATATTAAAGATTGACAAGATGAAATCATTTACAGGACCACTTTGTGTGTGAAAGCAAATAAGCATTTAACTCAGGTAGGTACTAAATTGTAGCCCTTCTAGTAACTGAGAGAGTTTTACTTGTGAAGATGCTAATCATCTGTCTAGCTTTCAACTGCCTCACTGAGCACCTTCATTCTGGCTTCTATTCTTGCATTCAGTTGCCTCTCCAAATAGATTGGCCAACTCCATGCCGTCTTTGATGTCCTCCACTACCTCACTTCTCACTGACATTTTAAACTGTCCTGGATACTTTCCTGCTTGGCATAGCTTCTCCATTTCTCTAAATGTCCTATTGGCATCTCTGTTGCTTAACTTCTTCACTGAATTTTCTATGATTAGCTCTTCCTTCATTCCTTCAAGAAATACTTTTAAAAAGACCCTTTAATGTAATTTCAAATTTATAGGAAATTTGCCAAGATCAAAGAACTCCCATTCATCCTTCACCCAGACTGTATTTTGCCACATTTGTTTATAATTATCATTTTTATGTGTACATATATCTATATATGTACCATATATGTAGCATTTTCTGAACCATTTGAGAATGATGTGCCCTTCAATACTTGTTTATTTCTTAAGAGCAAAGATTTTCCTTACATAACCTCAACTCAATTTCAAAGTCAGGAATCTGGCATAACTTTAGTACTATAATCTAATCCATATTCCTTATTCATAGTATGGCAGCTATTAATTGACTTTAACTTATTAGTGCAGCTCATGAACTGTATTTAGTTGTCACATTTCTTTAGTCTCCTTTAATATGAAATAGTTCTTTGCCTGTCTTTGAACGTCCTATCACGGATTGAAGAATACAGGGCAGATATTTTGTAAACTGTCTTCCAATTTGTGTTTCCACACATTTTGTAGTGTTTATGTTACTTCAGTCATGGAGCTGGACAAGTGAATAGAATTCTGTAGGAGCTAAGTATCTTCATTTCAAGGAGAAAGCGAATTAGTCCTAAGGACAGGCAGTAAGCAGACAATAAACTGAGGTGAATATTATGGTAGTGGAAGTGTGGGTGGTCGCCAGAGCATTTAGCACAGACAGCAAATAGGTAACCACACTGAGGGGTCAATGAGCATCTTCTGAAGGAAGTAGAGTTTATGAACTCTTTAGCTTTTCTCTGCGTAAATCATACAAAAGATACTGTCAGGCTTCAATTTTAAGTTTTACTGCTTTATTTTGGTAAATATACGTGTGTATGTGTAGAAGAAATAGAAGTTGTATATAAAAGTTTAAAAGAAGATATTCTGAGATAGAGAAATACTGTGATACTGTTAGGGGGAAAGGTCGTCCTAAATGGATTATGGGTGTGTGGACTCCAACCCCCACTCCAGACCATCAGTGTTCCAGAACCACAAATCCGATAAGATGATTATTGAAGAGTGGATTACTGGGACCTGAGGGTGGAGTTAAGCAGCCAGGCTGGCTATAAAACCGAGGTGAGCCTTGGACACGCCTTCTTACTGAGGAGTCAGACCCCTTCCTTCGGAGCCATCTCATTCGACTCGGAGCCAGCTCTCAACGCGCCATTGCTTAGATCTGGTAGAGTATTTGTGGATTTGTATCCCTCTCTTTTTCCTTTGGTGTTATT
>JAGFMF010012069.1:11721003-11767589 GCA_019455555.1 Galemys pyrenaicus | reverse complement strand
GTGCTAATAACTTTTGCCACATGTACCTGGAGTTGGGACTTTTAAGTCTTCTGAGCGCGCGGGTGGAGAACCCAGTGTGGGGAACCCATTTTATATTAGGGTTGCCCTGTAACAATACCAATAATCAAACAAGTTAAACCAGTTAATATATCCATCACCTCAGTTATCTTTTGTGTATGTGTGCAATGAGAACACTTAGGATCTAATCTCTTAGCACATGTTGAGTATATACTGCTAACGTAGCTACCATGTTGTACATGACATCTCCAGAATTATAACTGGAAGTTTGTACTCTTTGACCAACTTCTTCCTATTGTCCTTACCTCCCACGCCCTGGCAACTATCATTCCTATCATTCTACTCTGTTTCTCTAGATGCAACATTTTAGATTACACATGTAGGATTATACAGGATTTGTCTTTGTGCATTTGGCTATTTCACTTAGTGTAACATCCTCAACTGGGCTGGCAGGTGTTCAGAATTCACTGGAAATAATGGGAGATAAATTTTGGTAAGCTTGGTGGAAGTCACTCATAGTAGGCTTTTTAATAAATCAGTTTGAGGTATTTGGATTTTTATCATGAGGAAATGGAAAGCAGAGAAGACTACAATAATTGAGGCTATGGGAACTGAGATTTTTATAATTCCATACCTTCGTAATTTTATTGTTTCTGGCTGGGTTTTGGTCCTTTTCTGGAAATACAGTAAGTAGGCAGTCATAAGTGTTGGAGCCAGAGTCTGCCTAAACTTAGCTAACTGAAACTTGACAAACAACCTAAGGCCTACCTCCTTATCTAGTAGGTCAGCCTGTCCCATACCTCAGGCTCTCTTGAGTAGTTAAGGGCAGGGCATATGAAACAGCTTGTTATCTTAGAATGTGTACCCAATACGGGGCAGAAGCCCGCACTCACCCAAATGGATCTCCTGTACAAGTTTAAACTTTTGAAACATGTTACTCTTTAAAGCTATTTGCTGTGCTCATTGTGCGGGCTTTGATCTCTCAGCTTACTGGCTGCAACCTATGTAATGGCGGGAAATTGGCTGTATAAGCGCACGCCTTCTTACTCTCGGGGTCGATCGCCCCAGCTAGACCAGCGTGTCTCAGTTGGACGCCAGCTAGACCAGCATGTCTCTGTTGGACGGTCGGCCCCTGCATGCAGGCGTAATAAAGCTCTACTTGATTGTTGCATCCCTGTGTCTGCTCTTTGTTCTTTTGGAGTGCCCATGGAAACTCGAACCTTTACAATAAGTAACAGTGCTGATTGACTAATTGACTGAATGCAATGGGTGAAGTGATAAAAAAAATTATAATTGGAAGGGTGTGGAAATTACTACAACACATATCCCTGTTTCAAGCAGTGTTTATAAGTATTAGAAAAACTGATTTTTTGGTTAACTTTAAAATGAAAAATAAGATAGCTATTTAAGAAATTACTATCAAACTAAAAAACTAAAGGTCAATAAAATTTATTTCTCTATCTTTGTAATAAATACATTTCTTATTGGTTGGCGTTCTTGGGAACTTAAAAAATGCATCTTAAGTCTCCCAAATTCAATGTCTTTTTTTCCGTAACAGTGTAATACAAAGATAATCTACTATTAGTATGTAATTTTTAAAATAAACTCCTTCTCTTTGTTGAAAAAGAGATTATGGTGATCATCTACAAGTTCTTCTGTCATGGAAAACTTAAAGGATTGATTTACTTGTCATTTCATAAAACCCTTAACATGCAAAAAATGAAAACTCCTCTCAGTTCCACATGCCAGTAAGTAAATAATGTGGTCTAAATTGGGGATGTTGAAATATTATTTCAAAGTCAAGAAGAAAGAAGAATTTTAGGCTACAATTTGTTGATAATGATTTGCAAATACATTTCTAAGCTGATAGAAAGGGCGCTGATATTTTTAGCTATTCAATATTAGCTCTATTAGTTATTCTACATTGTTCGCATTTCTTCAAAACCCATTGTTCTGTAAATTTAGTATATTGACAAAGGATAATTGGGGCAGTTTTATGATCAGTTATTGTCATGTGCCATCACATTTGCAGGCTTTTGGTGTTATGACCCAGTAAATTAAGTGATATAATTTTTCTCCCTACACATACTTTAGAGAAAAAGAAAATTGAAATCATTTTCTAATATACATATTTTGGGACTATTCTTGTTCAAGTTTTCCATTATCCATTTCTCGTTATACCTTGAAAATCATCTATCAGAATCATTCTAACTTCAACAGAACAAGATAAACTTTCTTTAATTGAATCAAAGTATGCTATATAGCAAATTAAATTATAAGTGAACCAAATTAAATGGAGAATATATTACAAAGCCTAAGTAGTAAAAGGTAACATTCTGAGGGTATTATTTACAATATCTAGCCTGGCACAGAACATCTTAATTTGCATCCTAATGATGTTGTTCAAAGCCTGTCAGAAACCCAGATAAAGGCGGCTAGAGCTGACAGGAAATTGAGTGCTGATCAATGAAATGGGCAGGAAATATTGGCATTATTCTATGCATAGTACTCTACCATAGATAATGTGTTTTGTGGGTGGTAGAAGATGGCATAAAAGAGCATCCCCAAGGAATTCAAAGTACTTGCAAAGTAGTCGAGGAGACAGCCTTTAAATCTTCCCACAGGTGCTCACATATGCACTTAACAAATAACAGAAGACAAAAGGTAAATAACAAATGCAATAAACAATAGGTATAGCAGTATCTATGCTAAACAGATTCTGAAGAATAGAATTTTAATAGGAGCATATTCAGGGAAAGGACCAAGAGGACCAGGAACATGATCTGTACCTTAAGAGGATGAATAGCATGGATAGTAATCTATTGATGAGAGAGAACATTCTAGAAGAATTGAACTTAAACCAATATGAAGAAGTGTGACTATACTAGAGAGCTTGGGAAAGAATGGGAGGGGGATAGCTCTGCAGTAATCAGAATGGTGACTGCAATCAAATTGGGAGAGGAGGCTGGAGCTCTGAACACCAGATGAATGTGTAAGACCATTATGTTGAAGGCAGCAGAGAATCACTGGAAGTTTTAGAACACAGGAACATCACAATAGAAGTGGTATTTTAGAAGTATTAGCCTTGTACCATTGCATCCAAAGCCCTTTATTTTATTTTACTTATTTATTGAGGCAACACTGGCTTACAACACTGTATGTGATGCAGAAGTATAGGTTCACACCTCTTCAGATTTTTATTGCCACACCACCACCAAGGCATGCATAGTTTTCCACCAAAGTCCATTTGGCTCTCTCCCCCTTTTGCTCTTCTCCTTCACCTTCCCCCTCTCCCTCCGCCTCTTTTAATTCAACTTTACAGTCATATTTCTAGGGTTTTTGGTTTTTTTCTGACCCTTTGCTTTGTTTATGTTCCACATATGAGTGAAACTACTTGGTATTAGTCTTTCTCCTTCTAGCCTACTTTGATTAGCACAAACCCTACCAGTTCCATCCATATTGTCACAAATGATAAGGGGTTTATATTTCCATAGCTGAGTAGTATTCCATTGTGGGTGTGTGTGTGTGCATACATACCTACCTACCATATCTTCATAATCCACTCATCTGTCTCTGGGCACTTAGGTCATTTTCATAGAGGAGATGAAGCAGGAATCCATGAAGAACCTCAACATCTATCCCCTCTGATTAAATTATTGGTAATGAAAGCATGTAAAAATATTTAACTTCTTTTATCCTTTTATTTAGGGAGAAGATAATGTCACTGATTATAAGTAAAATAAATTCAACCCCACTGCTTGTAAAAGTCTGTTCCAGGTTTGGTCATGGGGATATTGTGAGAACATAAATTTGAAAAGATATGAACCTATACCCCTGAGCCACAGGGTATAAACCAATGTTGTCACAATAAAAATGATGTGATAAAAAAATCCCAGAGAATTATGTATATTGTCTGAGGCCATTTGTAATGCTAAATTAGAAGGGGGGGGTAAAGACGGTCTGAAGTTTCAGATTAGAAAATATTGAGAAAATATTGCCAAATAACTAAATTTCTGCTCTAACGAAAACTCAGACAATGAAAGAAATTTGGGATCACTTGAGAAGTAAAACTTCAAAGATTATCAGTGGCAACAAGAATTATTAATATAATATGATGTCACCTTTTATGCGCTTTTCAATGTCCTTTAGTATCTATTATTGCATTCAACCTATGATATTTTCTTTGGGAAATGAGTCTTGGGAGAGAAAACGCCCCGCTCTAGGATTGGAAACTGACTGTTATTTAACAAGCACTGTACTAATCCCTTCAAAGATAAAAAGTCAAAGCAAACAAAGGGTTATGCTGAAAATGCATTCAGCCTTTTTGTATTTGCAAAACATTAGAAAGGGCACTTACTTAGGTATTGAGACAAGAACCTTGGTTTTTTTATTACTAACAGCAGCCATCAAACTGAGGCAGAGCAAGAAACGTCACTGTTCTGAGATGCTACCTGGAAATGGCAAGTCAAGTTGAGCAATGAGCGATTATCTAGAGGCGATTAAACTCATGTACACTGTCAATCGGTGTAATTCAAGGCCCCAAGTGCTTTTTTCCTATCTTCAAATGGTAGATGTTAAGACTCAAATTATCAAAATAATTGGCACAGCTGTTCAATTCATGTCGCGTATAGAGGGAGAGAATCAGGCTCAGTTTATTCATCTATAAAATGAGGATAATTACATCTATATCAACCAGTCTTGGAGAGATTAAAGCAATAAATCTATGTATGAAATTCAAATACCTTTGGTAGAAATTAGTCCAATATGGTTAGACCAGGTTTCTTTATAGTAATGGCAACTGAAGATTATGTTATATAGACTCCATTTCATTCAAGTCTCAATCTTTTGATTTCACCCAGTTCCCAGGGCTATACAGTGAATAACACTATATGAATACATGAATAGCAAACAAGCTGTGTTCTTGCTAAGGAAAGATATCTGAATGGTCTGGGAACCTCTTTGAATTTTACAATGAAGTTGGGTGGGGGAAGAGTGAGAGAGAGGATACATATACACCTACATCCCTACATGCATTTAGAAGAAGTGGCAGTATTTGAGACTGGAGAAGGATGTGGAAATCCGTATGACACTTTTATATCAAAATATTGTCATGTGCCATTTAGACTTGCATGGAAAGGACAAAAAGTTTAACAATTGGATCTCACACTTCAAAATAGACAACATATTTTGCATATTCTCAGAGACTGACATGAACCTGTTTTTTACTCAGAAATTATATAACTGGAGAAAAGATAAAAATCTGCCTTTGATTGGGTGTGCTATGTTTAAGCCCTGGCTTAGCTGTAAATCATTTGTGAAGCTCAGTTCTTGGTAGGTGAGTAGTGCTGCCATTATGGAGTGTTAATGCACTTGTAGTGAAGTGTTGCTGGGGGTAGGAGGTGTCAGACATTGATCAGGAGCTTAAGAAATGAGCTATTTATTTTTGCTGTTGTAAGAGGAAAATTTCTATAATAAAACAATGATTTTGCTTTTCTGTCAAAAAAATACCATTTCATGACATAAAAGCTCTCTTCAGTAAACAAAGAACAGACAGTTATAGGGGAATATAAAAATTACAATAGAATAGATTTCCCTGTAGGAGCACAAGAGCCTTTAACTCAATTGGAACTTGCAGTGTGACAGCTTTTAAAGGGGGGGACAAATTCTATGGGGAGAACCTCAGATATACTTTTCTATTCCCTAGACTGTACTAGTTCGGATACTATCAAAATGAGTCCATGTTAGCACACGGTGCCTGTAAATCACACACTTATCCTGCAGCATGTAGGAACACAGCTGTAGGGGGTGGGGGGACTGCTTTATGTGGCGTAGTTCCAAGCAAACATCTGACTCAAGTTCAGTGAAGCTGATTCTGAGGACTAGAAACTCTATGTTCCCTTTGATAGGAAAACACATACAGCCTCTTAACTGCCAGCTCCAAGCTGGTGTCGTAATGGTGTTGTAATGCTGCATACCTAACTAAGCTGCTGACATTAGGGAAGAGTTAAGTTGAAGTCTGTTTTATTGGAAAGGTTGCTTATTATTAATAGTCATTCCAAATCATTTTATGTAATTTAAAAGGAAGCAGGAATCCCTGGAGAAAGTTTGCTGTAAGAATTCTCAAACTATCCACGTTTCTTTTTTATTTATATGAGGTGAACAAAACTGCTAATCCTATGCTGTCTCAGATACTTTAGGGGTATGAGATTAGATAAAAACTGATAACAGTAAATAAATCAGTACTGCTAGTTGCTTCCAATTCTCACTAGAGAATAAGAACAAATTCTCCTCTCTCTCTCTCTCATATTGATGATCTATCTACCTTACTTTTAGGGAAAATTTTCTCTAAATGAGTGGCCAGGAGGTGTTAATGATTTCAACACTTCAATGGAAATTTCACAAAGTGAGGTAAGCTGGAGGCAAATACAATTCCGTGCTTTTAGTTCACAAAGGGGGTTCTATTATATACCAGTAATGACAAAAGTCACTCATAGTGAAGATAAAGAATGGAGGAGACACCACAAAGTTAGGGGTAGAAGGGATTAGCATAAAACATTAACCAAGGCCCTTAGGACTGGCTGCCACTTTCTAGAAGACTTCTGTGACAAGATAAGTTGGTGTGTACTCCGGGTTAGCGCTAGTCCCACCAACTGCAAGGCAAAGGGTGCAGCAACGCAGGAACTAGTACTAGGCATTCCACATATCCCGCCCTGCAGCTCTCCACCTCTTAGGACTGTAAAAATGAGACCTGGATCAGCTTTTTACAACCTCTTTTCTACTGCTCTTCCCTACCTGGGACTGTTAGGGGGAAAGATAATCCTGCATGGATTACACGGATAGGTTCATGGACTCCAACCCCCACTCCAGACCACCAGTGCTCCAGAACCACAAATCTGATAAAATGATTATCGAAGAGTGGATCACTGGGACCTGCGAGTGGAGTTAAGCAGCCAGGCTGGCTATAAAACCAGAGAGGTGAGCCTTGGGCTCTCTCTTCCTTTGGCGGCATCTCCCTGATTCAGAGCCAGCTCTCGACGCGCCATTGCATTCCAGCTCGGAAGATCTGGTAGGATATTTACGGATTTGTATCCCTCTCTTCCCTTGGTGTTATTTCTACTTTATTCCCCTTCTTTTGTAAAATAAAACCCTTTAGTAACTTTTGTTACATGTGCCTGAAGTTGGGACTTGTTATAAAAGTCTTCTGAGTGCACGGGTGAGGACCCAGTGAGGGAAACCCATTTTATATGAGGGTTGCCCCGTAACAATACCTCAAAAAAAAAGTCTTCTCAAACTAAATGTAAATTAATGATTGTTCTAAAAAAAACACTTAAGACTTCTTAAAACCTAATGCTATTGTAGATACCTAATACTGGGATATACAATAGACAATTATTAAACCAGTCAAATATAAAAGGGCTGAGGAAAGTACTCAGAAGTCCAAAGAAACCCAAAAGGAAAAATCATTTCAGAATAGATTTGCTAGGCTATAAAAAGGTATATTAATCTAGATCCAAAGACTGTAAAAGGATAAACATTTTAGCAGTCTCCCTCATTAGCCAGTTTTGCCCTGATATCAGGCACAGACTCTAAAGACTAAATCAAGTGTCTATGATCTTTTTTTTTTTTTAAACACTTGAACATGGTCTTCAAGGCCCCTGACAGAGGGGACTAGCTAGACAAAGAAAGGGAGAAAGACAAGAGGAGGGCCCAGTACACGGCAGTTGCCACTGTCAGCACCCTACCACCTCAGACTCACCCAAGGCCCCATGCACTCCAGGGCATTCATGACCTCAACTTCTTGGGCCCCAGCTTGCTCCCACTGCCAGCAACTGGGACATCTCAGCTGCAAGTCCACAAGTGTTTAAAGAAGCTGTCCCCAGGGCCATGTCTTCAGTGCCATCTCACAGGGCACTGGCAAACGGACTGTCCCATCCTCCAGAGAGGGAGGGGACAGCCCAAACCACAGGCCAGGATGGGAGGACAGGCTTGACCGTCAACCGCCTCTGTCTTTGAAGACCCCGGTGCAGAAGACCTTCTTTGAAGAAGCCCAGAGGTGAGACAGGTTCCCCTGTTTACTCTTTTTATGGATAAGCCTCGGGTGACCCTAAGAGATGGCAGATAAAAAGATCACCTTCTTGGTGAATAAGGGGCCACTTACTCTGCCTTGCTCCAATTCTTTGGACTGACATACTGGTCAACTGTTCCCCCCACTAGTAGTTCTCATGGCCAGCCTGGGCCAGACACTTTACAGACCTGCTACCGTGCTCACTACAAGGCCACATGTAACTTCATATCTCCTCTGCTAGGAGCAAATATCCCATTAACATTCTTTTTAGTCCAAAAACTTGCTAACTATTCTACTGCTCATCTTGACTGGCCCAAAATGACTGTACATGTAACTTAGGGCTCTTAGTCGCTGTTATATTTCTCACTCTCCTAACCAAATTTGTTTTCTCTAATCTAGGGGAAGCTCTTTAAAGTTAAACTTCTCCAAGAAAGAACAGTGGACAAAAACGCCTGTCCAGACACCCTACCCCTTGGTCTCTCATGTCGCCTTCCAAAAACCAAAAATGATATATAGCTCAAGGATTAGTGTTAGGGAAACCATATCCCAGGCCCCATTAGGTAGGGTCAGCTCTAGTAGCATTATCTATATATTAACTATTAGCAAACACCTATGCTAGGTACCCTCATCCTCTTTTATAGATGAAATGAAACAGTCAAGAGTTTATATGACCTTCCCAAGGCCACAAAACTAACATGTGGTAGAGGTGGCCTAAAATGGCTCAGCTCCTCCTTTCCTTATGTTTTCCTGCATAGCAGCTACAACGCCTAAAGCAGTTACCTTCTGAAGCAGCTACAATTTCTGAGCAGTTATAATGCAGCGGAAGCTGAGCGAGACATTTTATCAACAACACTATCGAAGCATGCCAACCACTGTACCTAGCTGGAAATGAAGTACAGCTCTGCCTATGAGGAAGTAGGCTCCGAGATTAGTGCCTTTCCAGGATAGTCAGTTAGGTGGAGAGAGGCAGCTGGACTCGAGTCGGCCCGCCTGCGAAGTTTCGCTCTGCCTGATTGCTACAAGGTCAGCTACTCTGCCGCCTCTTCTCAACCTCAATGCTCACTTTACTGTGGCTGTGAGTGCACTTCTCAAGCCATCAACTCCATCAATACTTCACTGCAGTTATAAATCACAAGGCATAGCACCCTGCAAAAGATCATCAGGCAGGAAAAATCATGACTGCTTTGTTACTAGTTTGTTTTCGAACCTCGTTTCCAAATGGACACTTTCTTTTCTGCTTTATGGCTCTTATTCCCACATAACTGCAGTCCAATTCGTTTTCTTCTTTTTAATTGAGATAAAGAGGTCTACAGCATTGCGTTTGTTTTAGGGATTAAAGGTTCAAACCTTTACAAATGTTTCAAACTGTCATTTTTGAACAGCAGATATACATATTGCTATGGTTAAAATGGTGGGATCACATTTTATCTCTACCCTACCTTTACTCCATATAAATAAACAAAAACGCCTGATAACCAAGCTGGTATTAAAACTGTACTAAAGAGGGGCCTCCCTGGTGGCACAGTGGGCTGAACGCTGCACTGTGAAGCATCCACAGCACAGCAGCACGAGTTAGATCCCCAGTCAGGGATGGGACCTACATGGTGCAGCAGACCTCTCCTGCCACCCCGCTGCTCCCCTCAGCAGTGTATTTCAGTAGATCTGACTGTTCTGCTCCCCATTCTGTCTCTGGTGACTCCTCTCAACCCCTGCAACTCTGGCCTGTACCCCTGTTCTTATAGGCATAAATAAAAAAATCTTTAAAAAAATTGTACTAAATAGGTTAATATTAAATGTCCATGGCTATATTAGTTTTCTACAGCTGCTACAACAAAACTATTGCCAACTTGTGGGTTAAAACAACCCAAATTTATTATTTTAATAGTTCTGGAGGTCAGTAATCTGATAATGGGTTTTAGGGGCTAAAATCGAGGTGTTGGCAGAGCTGAAGTTGCTTCTGGAGTCTCCAGGGAAGAATTTATTTCCTTGCTTTTTCCAGGTTCTAGAGGCTGCCTGCTTCTCCTGACTTTTGAGCTGAACTCCATCTTCAAAGCCAGCAGCACAACATCTTCTGGCTATTTCCTTTGCACTCCGCTTGCAATATCACATTGTCTTCTCTCATGTAAGACCCTGTGTGATTACCCTGGGCCCGCCAGGGTAATCCATGAAAATCTCCTCAATCAAAATCTTTAATCCTAGCGCATCTGCAAAGCCCTTTTTGTCCTGCCAGGGTTCAGGGCTGAGGGATGAGGACGTGAACATTTTGGTGCACCACACTCAGTTCCATCACTATGGTTCTGTAGCCACATAACATTAAACAGCATGTCAAAGTGTGGCATGCTTCTCTGGACTGGTTCAGTTCTGTGTGAGTCAGTGGCAAGGTTATAAAAGCATACAACCTACGGCCTAAATTAGGGAGAATCCTGCTCTGTGTGGCAGGCCTGGTTTCACCAGAGGCCTCGGAGTGGGGAGAGGTGCATTGTTGCATCTTCATTCTGCTACTGAACGTCCATTTGAATGTCCCTATTAAGAAGTAGAAACTGGAGCTCACAAAAATGTTCCATTAAATAAAATTAATGAACGATGACTCCCTGAGGAAATCAGGGTGTTGCTGTTCTGTGACAAGCAGCTCTTCAGGAGTGAATCCTGGAAGGATTCCAGCATAAAGCCCTTATCTTTGGGGGGAGGGTCAGCCAGCAGGAAAGGAAGAAGCACAGTCTTCTGGGATACAGAAACCCCATCTTGCTCCTTAGCTCAGCTTTGCTCATCCAACTTCATTCCTCCCCTCCCATACCTCCTCACAAACATTAAGCCTCCTTTCCAGATGTCTTTATCCCCCTTTTCATTTATAAACCTCACCTACTTTTTGACCTGTGTTCTCTGCAATGGCTACTACCAAAAACCAGAGAGCTTTTTTTTTTTTTAGTTACCATGGAGAGGGCAATTGTCTCATCAAGAAAAGGAGGTGGTGCAGAGGGAGAGAGAAAAACCACATAGGAAAATTGAGAGTTAGCCTCTGTGTCTTTTCAACAATATCCAATTAAATCTTTTCACTACCATACACAGAACATCAGGAACACAGTGGGTAGCAAATTTAGCTCAAGGATGTGAATGAATCAGGAGACTCTATGATAATGTGTAGGGGGGTATGAGGGAGGTGGGTAGGCAGACCCTCCATTCTGAACCAGAGAACTAATGAACAATGATAACTGATAGATAATTACTAAGCAATTGTTTGAACAGACGCTGCTCTCTATCATTTTCAGGTAAATGACCTTCAGAATGGCAGTAGACAATTTTCTCTGAAATGATGAATTACAAATCTCTAGACAAGCAAAGGAAGCAGAGGAAAGAGACCTCTGAGTTTCTCAATGATCAGTTTAAAAAAAGGAAAAGCTATAGGGACACAGAGAGAAGAACAATTACCAATCTTTTTTTTTTTCTTGTCTGCATTCTTCTCTATATCAGGTGAAAACTTACCAGAAAAAAAATTCAAATACAGACTCATCTGGTGGTGAGACATCAGTGAGATTTTAATTGTCTAGGATTTCATATCTCAAACTAAGAAAAAAAAGTCTCGCTGATTCATAGCTGTGCCAATATTAAAAAATACCTGAAATAATATTAATGTTCCTGTTGTATTTCTCGTCAGATGAATCGTACATATGCTATATTCTTTCTGATCTTTCAGAGCAAAAATGATGACATTTTTAAATGATGATGTTTCTAAAATTACAATAAATATCTCATCATATCTTTAGTAAAAGGATCCAGCAAAATCCTGTACATAAATAATATGCCGAAAAGCTGACATCCTCAAGAATAATCAAGGATAAGGACAGCAATATCGTGAAAACTTAAATTTAAAATGATGGTAGAGATGATAACGTTAAAAAATGAAGTTTGGATGTAACATCTCGATCAACAATCCGTATCATCTTTGTCCCTTCCCCATTACACACTCCAGCTCTATAAAACACAATGAGGGCCTCCCTGATGGAGCAAGTGGTGAAGCTCAGTACTGTCAAGCTATCACCAGCCACTGCAGCCTGAGTTCGATTCCTGGCCAGGGAACTGACCCACACTGTGCAACAGACCTCTCTTGTTTCGCTTGCTGCTCTTCTCAGGAGTGTATTTCAGGCAGATGAATACACTGGTGTATTCTCTCACCCACTGCAGCTTTGGCCTACACTCCAGTTCTTGTTTGCAGAAATAAAATAAATCTTAAAAAAATAATACAACACAATGAAATGGTTTTCTAGAAGACAATAATGAAACATTTTGGTCATATCTGAAGGAATATAAGGAATATAAAGTTACAGTTGAAATCTAAGGCATGGCTCTCCTAGTTCACACTAGCTATGAAAAAGTGACACTATTGACTCATACTAATTCTTAAATTTTTACAATGGCTACTTATTTTTTAAAACAACAATGTCATTCAATATTAATTCTGACAAATAGTTTAGGAGTAACTTTTGTCCAGCTGGGAATTACAGTGAAGTCTGGGGGAATGAGAACAGCAAATAAGGGTATGATGTCACAGCCTGACACAAAAGTGGAGTCCCAGGCAGCTTCACCCCACGTCTACCTGCAATCTCATATGAAGGCAGAGAAAACTTGCCATCAGCTGGTTTGACTGCAATAAAAATTCTCTAACTGACTAAATTTAAAGTACACATACATAGATGGGAAGTGGAAAAGAAAAGGGGGGAGGAGGAGGGGAAAAGGGAGAAAGGGAGGGAGAGAGAGGGTGAGGAAGAGAGGAAGGGGAGAGAAGAGGGTCGGAAAGGGCGAAGAAGGGGAAAAAAAGATTCCTAGGATACTTGTTAATCTGTCTCCTGTTAGCATTTGCTGCTTGCCATTTTCCAATAGTACCAGAAAAAAAAAAAAAAAAGAACATATCACTCCCCAAATTACAGACTCTTAAATGAACAGATAAAATCTAAGATGATTTACATGGAAAAAAAACCCCGAAAACACTAAGCTCTTTTCATAGCATAAACTGAGGGTTTCATTAAGCAAAGTTGTGGGGAAAAGTCACATATCTTCAATCTCTCAGTTATTGCCGAATCTGTAAATCCCATGCCCCATTACCCCCATACAGTCAGGGAGATGTTCTCATATAACAGCATTTTGTTTGTGATTGAATTGACACCAAATTGTTGTTTCTTCTTAATATATACAAAACATTTTCGATTTGGGGGCTCGGTGTTCTCTTTTGTTGTTGGACAACTAAAAATAACCAATTTCTTTTATGAAAGGCAAGTCTCAGTTAAAGTATTTATGAACATATATAAAAAGCATGGCAATTATTCTTGTTGACCCAAAGTGGTTTTGTTTGCTAGAGATTTTACTAAGGCTGAATACTCTAACTCTAGGCAAACTGACACATGCATGTTTCAATTGCTCATGATGATAGCTATAATGAAGATGCAATGGATTAAGAAATCTGACCTTGGAGATTATGATTCACTGGAGACTCTTGTATTGATGCATGTTAAAATGTCCATGGTAAACTAAAAAAATTGATATCATAGTTATTTTAATACTTATTTCGCTAAGATATTTTAGAGACATTCATCATCTTTATAAGAACCAGGTACAAAAATCTAGCCAACTCTGCAATGGTATCCAAGACTTGATAACTAAATGATTCTGTATCTACACACTGAATCCAAAGATTATGGTTGCCAGTCCATTTCCTGTTAGCATTTTCTGTTTGCCATTTCCCCAATAGTACCAGAAAATAGATATATCACTCCTCAAATTATAAGTTTGTGATATATCCTGTACCTTGATTCTAGAGCATTCTCTCGTCTGCCTTGAATGAACCTTTAATACAGTGTGATAATAATACCTCTTTGAGGGCATAGAAATGTAACTAAGTCTTACTTATAGTAAGCTTTTGCAACTGTTATTTACTAAAAATAGCCCAAAAGTCTGCCATGCTTAACAACACAAACTTATAGCAATTCAAGACAATATGTAAACCACACACTTCAAGGAAGTGTAACTATTTTAAAAACAATTGTTTCCTCCAAACCTCATATCCTTTCATTCAACAATAAATTTGATTTTTTTTTGGAAGTGATATTAAACTTCTCTTGATTTCCTTATGGTTATATTTGTCGAACCTGGTTTAATAATAAAATCTTTATATATTTTCCTCCATTTCTCTGTGTTATTTCTGCCATGTGAATAACTTCACAGTATTGCCTTGCCTTTAATTTTGAGGTGCAAGCTTGTACAATTACCTTTATCCCACAGGTCAAACAATAACCAGTCCCAGTAATTTAGTTTAAAGAAATAATAGACTGGTATGTATGTAACTGCCCTAAGAAATGTGTGTGTGTGTATTGAGATAGAAAATGGGAAAGAGGAAGAGGGGGAGTGGGGAATGGGAAGGAGGGCGGAAGACAGAATGTGAAAAGAATATGAATGAGTTGGATCATCACTGAAAATAAGAAATTAGCTTACAGAGATGCAAACCTAAGGTTCAGATGTAGGACTTCGGTGAGACCATTTCCTCTTACCCTCTCTGAACCGTAAAAATATTCTCCTCTCAAAAAGTTTTATTTTGGCTCTTTGTTGCTTTCCTGGGCAAGAATCAGATTCCCAGTGATTGCTTCCTTTGGTATATATTTTCCTAGAATGGTTGAAGACCTTAAGCATGCCTACTTTAATGTATTATAGTTCTTAAGCAAACTCCTTCTCACCGCTGCTTTTTTATTCCCCAGATAAGCTCTAAAGCGTAATTCTCCATATTGTTTCAATATATATTTTATATGTAATTTGTACATAAACATGTATATGAGTGTATGTACATGTGTGAGCTATATACAGTTTCCTGACAATAAAGATGATATGGAATGCACACACTGATTAATAGTATAAGCTGAGGCAATTAACTCTCTTTGTCTCATTTAGGAGATAGCTATAATACTGGTTTGTACTAAACTTGAAGCGATCAGAAATATTAAATATGATATGCATAGTACAGTGCCCGACACATACTTGTGGATAATAAAGAGTAAGTATACTCACCCAACAGTTTAAAGCAACTACTTATATGATCTAACATTTTTGGCCAAAAGGAATTTGTTAAAAGTGATTTTCCAAAGCCATATGTTGTAAGTTAAATAATGGCAGTTGGGCAACAAATCTGTTCTTTTAAGCATTATGTTCCAATTTCCAAAATCTACTTATTTCCCCCTACTATTAAAATTATGACTATTATTCAATATTTTAATGGAAAAAGTGGATAAATCTAAATATCCAAAATTGAAATTCTTTCAATATTGATCATTTAAAATTTCTTTTGCTGTTTTTAGCAATGCAAACAAACTATGTGATCATTACAAAATGGTATGAAAACATCATTGTGTAAAATAGCCTAAATAACATGCATAAATCTACACATGTAGATAATTTTAAATATCTATATAGATATATTATACATGCAATATATATCTCCCCTTTCATATCTTCTCCACAGGCTTGCATAATATTCACTGAAATATATGTGGTATGTGTTTTTACAGAATCTTATGTATGTATTTGGGCAAGTAATCAATATTCCAACAAAACTGTATCATACAGAACCTATTGGTCTGTAATACTGCACAATTATTCTAGTGTTCTGTTCAATTTTGGGTATTTAATTTTTCCAGCCACCCTATTTGAAATAAGGAACTTATCTGTATTTGTAGGGTACATTGCAACATCCTGCCAGGTCTCCCCTTCAGAAAGGAAGAGATTATTTCTTCAGCATCTAGTAGCGTTTCTGGCAGACGCTCTTCACTCTCAGCCCCCTCATAGGACATGCATTGGGCAAAGAGTTCTTTTGCACAAGGTCTCACTTCCTTCTCTAAGCAGCCCCTATCCAAGGATTTAACATGGAGTCGTAAAGATCCGTCTCTCTCTTCCCAAAACTGAACAATTCAGCGTCAGAACTCCTTCTACTGAGGCCTCTGAGACCCCCTCACAACCTAGCGTCACTGTTTGCCCCTCCTTGCTGAACCCAAGAGCGCTGCCAAACATCCTGTCTGCTCACCTGCATCCCGGAACTGGACCTGTGACATCATCTTTAAAGAAGTCAATCTTAGGCAGTTGACACTATTTCTATACTACTCTTGTTCTAAGTCTCTAAAGTGTTGTGGTGAAATGTCTTAGAACATGAACATATACTTCCCATTCTTCCTTCATCAAGTACTTTGGACTTAAGGTAAGAATGATTTTGAAGGGGCCTCCTGGTACTGCAGTGGGTTGAGGGCTGCACTGTGAAGCCTTTGTGGCACAGCAGCTTCAGTTAGATCCGCGGCCAGGGAGGGGACCCACATGGTGCAGCAGACCTCTCCTGCCTCACCCGCTGCTCCCATCAGCAGTGTATTTCAATCGCTCTGCCTGTTCTGTTCCCTACTCTGTCTCTGGTGAATCCTCTCACCTCCCACACCTCTGGCCTGTACCCCAACTCTTATATGCATGAACACTTTTTTTTTTAAAAGAATGATTTTGAAGCAAGTGGGGTGGAATCCCATAATATCTCACTAGGCTCAAACACACCTAGTCACAACTAGTTTTGGGACAGCATCTAGTCACTGAGGTTCTCCAACTCATCTCATCTTTGACCTGAAGTACACCCCTAAGACTGTGCTGTCTGAAAAAGTCTTTCAACAGAAGGTGCTCTTCTCACTACACCCCAAGAGTTGCCTGCCAATGCAAGTACAAAATTCTCATCCGCTAGGAAAATACACATTTTCTGAAGCACTTGAAAAATAAGTAAAACACCTTTCTCTCTTTATCTTTAAATTTGTAGCATCAAATGGCAAGAGGCTTTGAAATACTATCCTTGCTCTTTTGATTCTAACTCAGATCTGAAAGTTTGAGGTATTTATGCTGTAAAAAGTAGCCATTATGATTAACTGGTTTTTCAAGTGTCTATCATTTTTCATCAAGGATAATTGCTGTGATTAGCAAGAGAAATCTCCACAAGCCTATTTAATCATCTAAAATTAATATCTGTTTTAAAGAATGACTCTGTTTGTTTACTTTGATGGGTGACGTGAAATACCATTGCTATATTAGAGCAAAAGGAAAATGTGAAGAGTAACACAGAGGTAAAACAAATGAACTTCAGAGTTGAATCCAACCACAAAAATCTTAAAATGTGTTTTTTTAAATCCTTATACCTCTAATATGACTGTTTGCCACCTCTGTATTGTAGAGGCTCATGAACATTGTGTAGTTTGCCAATAACATACAAATCCAGGCTTCAGGTGCCTGACTCCAGGAAAGTTCGTGCTGTTTCTACAAATATGAAAAAAAAAACATGAAAAATGCACATAATTTATTAAATCCCCTCTAAAGTGTCATAATTATAACAATGGTGTTATTCACTATGATACTCAATTTACGAGTAAAAATTGCTATTTGAGGATGTCATAAAAATGCTGACAAAGAAAAATGAAATAAGGGAAAGGTGAAATTAAGTAACAAAATATTGCCGATTTATTGATGTTGAAATCCTTGGTTTTACATGTCCTCTTTCTCTTTCTAGTTTTTAAATTTCACAATTACTTATGTAATAGTACCGAGGTATGAGAAAACAGAACAAAATGAAAAATGAACTATTTTTATAAATCTGTTAATCTGGTTACAAAGGAAATACATTTAGTTTAAATACTGACTCCTCTGGGGACCTTGTCTTGATCGACAGTTCTCTTCAACATGGAGTATTTGTAACATTCATAGGACCTCATTCTGCAGCACTCATGGCATTAGGGTGGCAATTGCCATTCTTCTTGCCACAATTATTGGTTAAGGTATGGGTTCATAGGTTACCTCCTATGAACCTGAAATTGGAGAGAACCTTAAGCTTAGAAGTTGTATTTGAGGATCAAAAAAGGTAAGCTATTTTTACTTTTAATACCATATGGTATGCAAAAATGAATTCTGCAACCACTATGGCAATGTTGAAGAGCAAAGGTAAGCAGTGAAACTGGAACCTTGAACATACCACGCCTGAAGCCCACACAATATTTCTGTTACATAAGCCAATAAAGCCCCTTCTTTATTTAAATAGGCTTGAACTGGATTTTCTATTAGTTGCAACTGAAGATATTCTCATTTATCAGACTTAATCTAAAGGGTCACCTGTTTTTAACCATTCATAGAATTTGCTTTATTATACCATAACTGTTTAATTTTTGCTTTCCTCAAATTGACCACAAACAGTATCAATGTAAAATAAGATTTTACAAGAAAGAATCCATGCAGCAATTAATTCAGTTTGTGAAGTACTTATACTTCCCTAATTTTCTCTCTGTCTAAAAAGTGACAATACATATAATTTGCTCTGGACAATCTTAGTTAACAGTTGCCTGATGCTATAAGAATGGCACCCATTTTTATTATTAAATGTACTATAATTTAGGTACTAAATCGTATAATAGGCTACAAGTTGATTACAAAACCAGACCATTCTTCCCCATTGTTGAATTTCATACAGCCTAAAAGGCAACTGCTTTTAAACTGTCCCATAGCGCTGCAACCTCACAGTCAGTAGGAACCAACACTACACATCTCATCTCTTTTAGGACTCCTAAACTTCCCTTTGCTGCATTCTTTCAAAACCTCTTAGCAAGCAACCTGCTAAGAATTGATAAATGGGCCTGCACGATAACCTGATTGAGAAAGTAATAGTGTTTTGTCTTTAAAAATGAACAATAGGTATATTTCATTTTTCACTTTTAGTTGGTAGGCACGGCTGTGTCCCTGAGGTCTGGGTTTCCTTCTCTCTGACGGTATTAAGAACACTCTGTTTTTGTAAAACCCTGGATTTTAGAAAAGGATCTAGAGTCACTGAAACTTCAAGGAGAAGAAAATGTGGAATTGTAATATCAACTGGGGAATTTATTTTCTACATATACATAAGCTTCTCCAAGGCACTTGACGGATCTTGAAGAAAAGGGGTAACTCTGAGAAATGACCATGGCACTGGATTCCCTGACGAGCCCGGAAGAAAGCTACTTAGCCAAATTTTATTTGATTTATACAAAAATAAAGACATATAACATTTCTTATGCTTTTGGAGTTGAAAAGTCATTCAACTGGCTTCTATCTGCAAGGTTAAAAGGATTACTCTAGGATAGTTTCAGGTCAACAGAGACTATTTGGCGTCAACGCGTAAAACCAAATGAATTCATTATTCAAGTTAGAATTTAAGAATGCAATGGTATGCTGGTCAGAAATTGATTCTCTAACAGAAAACCTGTCACTAGCATCTGCATAATTTTTGATGATAGTGAAAAAAATCGCAACTCAACTTCGAGGAGTTCACAGATCAGTTATGTATTCTATCCTTAAAAATAACTGTAGGCCAGCTGATTTCAAAATCTATATAAAACTGAGGAAAATGGGAAACAAAACAGGGCCGCTACCTGAGAGTGTACCTTAGAAAACAAAAACAAACATAATAGGAGATTATTTGATATAAGCAGGTGTGCACTGAGAGACCCTAAAAGAATTTTCCCACAAAAGGTGGGGCAAGAGGATGGCATAAGAAGGGCCTGAACTCACCTCCTTCCATGGCACACGGAATGCATACCTGCAGAATACCTCCTAACGAGAATGAACTGACTACTGACTGAAAGACTCCTCCACATTAAAGGACATAAGGGTCACAATGAGATAGGTAGGAGAGGCAGAGACACAGCTCTGCCAAAACCTCATTCCAGGCATGGTGGACAATGGCAGTGAGAGACATCACAAGCCCCGAGTGGTCCCCTGAGAAGTGGTTTGTGACCCAGATGGGGCACCCCTGCTGAAGAGATCTGCGCCAGAGAGAGGAGTCCTCCGAAAAATCTAGATTTGAAAACAAAGGGCATATGTCCAGGGGAAAGAAAAGGCTCTGAGGCGGTAAGAAATTCAGTTAAAGAGTCTCACCTATAGACTCACCCTAGGCAGACAGATACAGAACATTATATACAAATGCAGAATACACACACTTCTCAACATACGGAATAGCCTCAAGGATCAATCATAGGTTGAGACATACACTGTCAAATCATCATGTTGTACACTTGAAACTAAAAGAAAGTTGTATGTCAGTTATATTCAGTTATACTTCCATGAAAAAAATCTATCAAAAATCGCAACTATCTAAACAATCTTCTAAATGTAAGGGGATTTGTGTGTGTGTGTGGGGGGGGGGGAGGGTATATTTCAAGAAACAGAATACATTCATATGCCTTAAAGTATTACATAAGAAGTTAATACAAAAGTTCAAAAACTGAAATGGTGTGATTTGGAATAAAGGATATTTTTAAGGAATTTAAAACAAATTAGCTTTTACCTTGAAAGGTAAGCTTTACGAGTCAGGGAAAGAGAGAGCTATAGTAGAGTATGTCTCCTGACTGTAAATATATTCATTTGAAGAGATGAAGGCTTGGAGAACATCTGTGCTTGCAATCTCTCAGCTTTCCAAAGGAAAGGTTGTTTTCAGTAATGAGATTTAAACAAAATAAATGAGAGCTTTGTTTTTTAAAAAAAAATTATTTATTTATGCATACAAGCACTGGGGTACAGGCCAGAGGTGTGGGGAGGTGAGAGAATCCACCAGACAGAGTAGGGGACAGAACAGGCAGACTGACTGAAACACACTGCTCAGGGGAGCAGCGGGCGAGTCAGAAGAAGTCTGCTGCGCCAGGTGGGTCCCCTCCCTGGCTGGCGGCAGGGATCGAACTCGTGCTGCAGTGGCTACGGTTTGCTTCATAGTGCGTTGCTTAACCCACTGCGCCACCAGGGAGGGCCCAAATCAGAGAACTTTGTATCACGTAAGTCTATATAAGATCAAGTACCACTGTTTTATATCCTTGTTCATTTTTTTTTTTGACAGTACAGGATTTCCCCCCTCAGGTGTGGTCACCATAGATCACCCACCACCCAAGTGCCCCCGGTCCCCCACCGTAGTCTGCAGAGCTTCCAACCCCTCTACCCACCCTCTTCTCACTCCTACTAATCTTGGATGCCTTAGACCCATGGTTAGTTTTCACGGGGTATTTTTTTTTAAAGATTTTATTTATGCACACAAGAACTGGGATACAGGCCAGAGGTGTGGGGGTTGAGAGGAGTCACCAGAGACAGAGTGGGAGCAGAGTGAGAAACAGAACAGGCAAACATACTGAAATACACTGCTGAGGGGAGTAGTGGGGGAGACAGGAGAGGTCTGCTGTGCCATGTGGGTCCCCTCCCTGGCCTGGCTGTGGATCGAACTCGTGCTGCAGTGGGTTGTGGGTAGCTTCACAGCACTGCTCCTTAACGCCTTGCACCACCAGGAAGGCCCACAAATGTTATTTTTGTTTGTCTTTGACCTCTTGTTTGGTTTATCTATATTCCACACATAAGCGACACCATCCGGTATTTATCTTTCTTCTTCTGGCTTATTTCACTTATCATGATCCCTTCCAGCTCTATCCATGATCTTTGAAGGGGACAATTAGCATTATAATCAGAAGTACCAATGGTACATAATTACAGACACAGGGGACTGCTGACTTGACACGCAGGAGCAGTTGTCTATGAACACTTCTGATTGCCCATGCCAACACATATTTATTCTAGATGCTATATATGTAATGCTGATGAATATGTTATATAAAGCACACTAGAAACCTTAATATGATATAAAAATAAATAGAATTTTTGGTGATTCTCATATATCTCCAAGGATGGCTGTTGCTGAACCCTCAAAGGAAGAGACAAAGCTTTCTATATTTCAAACGGTGTGATAGTGTGAGACTTCTGACTTTAAAATCATATAGGGAAATGTTAAAATGTTGCCACACATTTCATTGTGTTTAAATGCCTTGAGTGCTGCTCTTTAAAGCTTTTACAGAGATCCTAATAATTAATCATTATTTTTAAATGTAAATGGCCATATGCAATGTATAAATATATTTCTCCAGACAACACTCATTTTATAGACTGTGGCACTGAATGATTTCCCACTGCTGTTACTTTTGGAGAAGGCAGAGCCGCTTGGTGCCTGGTGAGTAACCCATCACACTGTGAGGGATGAAAGCACTAATGACAATTTTCCAAACTACAGAAATGGTGCTAAAAGACTTTGGAAAAATTAATTTGGTTAAAAACACATGCAACTAGAAAAAAATCAAGTGACCCCCCCAGAGACAGTCCCAACTTGATTAAGTTAGCCTTCCTTAAACTATGCTCCTCAGGATGTTTCATATAAATAATTTCCATGGACAAATGCCTGAGAAATGCTGAGCTAAATGACACTAACGTTTCCTGCAGGACTCTGAGGGACACACATGATGGGTTTCTATGATAGGTGAAGTCCATGAACATTTCGCAGCTTGTTTGACTTTTTCACAAGGCACATCTATCAACATTTGATGGATCTAGTGTTTCTCAGAACAGCTGGGGAAACGGGGAGATATTCTATCACCATGGAACATTAGCATATTCCCTAGTCAAAACCTTCACACTCATCATGTTTTGTTGTTTTGGTTTTTTTTAACATCATAAAATAGGCAACTCAGATTTTAAGAGGCAATAGTGGTTTTTCTCATTGGGACATAAAGGGAAAGCCGAGGATCTTGGGCCTAGGAGTACTGCTTCAATGGAGGGAGAATGGGCCAGTCAAGACTGAGGCTTGAGTGAGGACCCTGAATAGGAGTCAAAAGATCTTATGTAATCAAGATGGGGGTTGGGGGGGAACCAATCTTTTAAACACATTTATATTAAATGGGCCACATACGTTATTTTCCTGTTTGACTGTCATGTTAGAACTGGTAATCTTTTTATTGCTTAGTCTGTATTTTTCCTTGAACTCTGTGGGTGTGCTTAGGTCTTAATAATTCAGAATATGAAAACTGATGACACAATACTATGCATATTGATGCTAATGGACCCCTTTAGAATTTGTCAGGCTATTTAAGCTATTATGAAAGTGATTGCCTTTTCTTTATCCAATTTAAAAGATTTGGAGGCAAAACGATAGAAATAAGTGGTATCACTTTTCATTATTTCCTTGATATTTGAAAAAATGCAAAAAGAGAACATATATATATATTACAGCTACTTAGAACAGCCCTGCCCAATAGTGCTTACTGCAGTGAGGGAATTATTCTCTGTCTAGGATGTCCAATACTATAGTCACTAGTGATTCAATAGTCACGTGGCTTTTGAGCATTTGAGATGTGTTGAGTGTGATTACAGAACTGATATTTAAATTTTAATTCAAATTTAAATAGCCACATATAGAGTGTTGCTACTGTTTTGGACAGTGTCGGTTTAGAAAATTATAGACAGTACTTGGGCTAATTGGGAAGCTAATCCTCGAGAGTTGAAGAAGAAATACAACAGAAAGGATATATTTCAGTTTTCCACTTATATGCATTTTTTTCACTGACCTTTGTCTGGCATGACTGTAAAGTAAAATGATTGATATCTATGACTAAACATTAGTACTAGGGTTATTCTTTCTCATTCACACCTCCATGTCATCTCTGGGATGACAGAATTAAGATGGGAAAACAATCACATCATTTTAGCTAAGTAAAAGCGACTAACATCTCAAGGAGGAACATATATATCAAGAATATCTTGTCAGGCATAGCTAGCTGCCTATCCAATAGCCACTCTTTCCTTCTTAAGTAAAATAATTCAAATTTATGGAGAAGAGCAAGGGTTGAGGATTAGGTCACCAGTTACATTCTGAATTATAAAGAAACATAACTGCTCATTATAGTTCTCAGTCACCCCACAATCCCTTGAAGCTAAGCATGGTCTTGTAACACATTTCTGCTGCATGTGGTGGGGTTTCCACAGAGCTTTTGTTTTTCGTATAAACAGTAGTGATATGCCCAACGCATGCATTTTTTTCCTTCCCATTTACCCTTTTCCATTTTAAAGCTCATAGCTCTTGGAAGCTATGCAGTCATCTTGAGACCCTGGAAAGGAATGGAAGCTGCATACTGAGGATGGCCAATGATGGGGTAAGGGAAGAGTTGGAACGCATGATTTTGTGGCTTCTAGATCTACTCTGGAACACACAATTCTGAAATTCTTGCTATGTGAAAAACAAACAAAATTCCGATCTGCATAAACCACTATAGTGAGGATTTTTGTCACATGCAGTCAAACACAATACTAACAGTATTAATTAGCCAAAAACCCCACTTAATTCCTAAAATTATCAGTCTAAAATTAAAATAGTCCCTCAGTGTAGTACATACACACTGATTCTCAATGAACACCTGAAACTTACATAATAGGATAATGCGATGCTACTTAAAAATAAGCAAAAAGTAAAATTGTAATTGTTTTTGCTTGATGTGATAAATTTAATCACCAGGAGACTTTCAGTTACCACTGACCAAAACCTGACAAAAATCATGTTGCATTTAAAAGCTAAAATAAACATAAGTATGCCTATGGCTTGATAATAGATTGTTATGTGTCAAATGTTAAGTAAACCCAGTCACCTATGAGAACAAAGTAAATCAACAGCACTTATAAAACACCAGGTATGTTCTTAGCTGTTATAGCCATAGAATAATATGTCTATCTTCAAGGAATTTAAACTAATTTCAAGGGCTGAAATATCAAAAAGTCAAAAAACGATTGTTTTAGAAGAGAACTTCAACACAACAGAAGTGTCTATATTGGAACATATACAGTTAATGAGCAAAATAACTGTGCAGTGAAACATAGATCAGACAGACCACTAAAGATTGGATTTATCAAAACAAATTTCACTGCAAAGCCAGGGATAGGTCTCAAAGGCTTCGATGCTCTGGTAAAACCAGTCAACACTACATTTGTAATCATTATAATCAACTTTCAGGGAGTGTGAAGGAACCCTAAGTCATTGATGTGGTTACTTCATAACTGGATTTGGCTAGAACTCACACCTTGAAATGGTTGCATGATTGTCATTTAAATTTTTTTCCAATTCTAAAAATAACACACATTCTCATTTTGACCTAGAGAACAATTTTACTGTAAAAATCTCATTATATATAGCATCTTGCCTGCTTGCATTCTTTCCAAATGTTCTGCTATTAGCTGCCCCCAATAACAGATCTCTTCTAGTGCCTAACACCTATTATAAAACTTAAAAAAAATAATAAAATCGAACTTGGGTAAGTGTGGTGAGGTGGCAGTGTGATTTTTACATCAAATTTCTCAAAGGACATTTAGGGCTCTATCTGTGGCAGCTTTATATGATTTTCATGTGCTATGACAGGATGGAAAAGCTTAACCTCGACCGAGTTGCTGTTGATTGTGTGCTTCTCACTACAGTCTAGATTTTTCACTTTTTTATTCAGGCCGGAGGGGGTGGGGTGGGCTAGTATGAAGGAGTAACGTGTAAATAAATGATTCTCTCCTCTTGACTTTCTTTAGGGCCAATTCAATTTATCTATATGCTTTCATCCCAAACCTTCTCCATAGCTTTACTTTTTCTTATATATAGATGGAAGCTGAATACAGACTGGTTAAATATGCTTGGGGTAGGGGAAAATACATTCCTACAAAGTATATTATTCTGCTTTCATAACTGAAAGTAGAATATGTCAAGTAAATCAAAGAATTTATATTCTGGAAAAAATACAGAAGATATTCTTTCTTGGAATAAACTAAAGGAAACACAAAGTTCTTGACTATAATGCTACCTGTTTACATGAATATGAAAATAAAAATATAAGGGGATCTGGAAGGATTTACGGATTACTAACATTACAGTCAACATTATTCTTTTAAACTAAAAAAATTAGTACAAATCACTCTAGAAACCATGGCATCATTTTTAGTGAATTCATAAAGGATCACAAAAATGTGATCATGTACTATAGCTTCTCTGAAAAACAATGCAATTATGACCACCTTGGAATTTTACTAAGTAGTTTGGTTTACAAAATTTATAACCATTAAAACCTATCACAAAAACATAAGTTTTCACACCCAGGTTATTGAACAGAATTTAACAAGGCACCTGGAAAAAGCTGTCTAGCTTGATCTTCTTCTACACGTGAAAGGAAGGCACATATCACTTTTCCTAATATGTATATGACTGAAACCACTATATTTTTTCTCCTGTGGCAATTACCACTCCCTGCTTTTCATGCTTCTCTTACAGAAGATACACTCTAAAGTTGGGAATTATATCCTCTTCAATGCTATTCTTCAAGAACAGTCTTCAGTGAGTAAAGATAAATGGAAACAGACAGACAGAGATCAAAATTCCTTAAATGGTAACAAATGTATTTATAAAGAATCTACATGAGGCTGTAACTCAGGGGTCTCCCAAGTAGGTATTTGAGGGGGGCAAATATTTTTCCTACTTAAAAAATACTAAAAAGTTTTACATTATGTGTGTTACTAATATGTGTATATATTGATCACTTTAACATAATTACATGTAGAAAAGTATAAATTTACTAAAACACTAATAAGTGTGATCACTGCTTTACTTCATTCTCAATTAATTATTCACTAACATACACAAGAAATCAAACTTAAACCCAAACTTTTACTCTACTATGTTTTTCCCAAATTGCTTCTTTCCTAAGAGTCCTAGCTTTAGCATACATTGTAATGTGGGTTTTCTAAGACAACTTGTTGAGTAAAGGAAAGAATAAACAAACAACCACGCACCTAAAATCACCCTAGTATTATGGATAATAAGAAGAACTTGCTTTATAACATACTATAATTTCAATTACAGACTTAAAAGAGCTATGATTGTGGTAAAATACAAAATTCCAATATCAGGTAATAGTATTTAGGGTATAATCTCATATAGCTTTCAAGAAACTATTAAATTACATGGAATTACTTGTATTGCTTTCTTTATAAAAACCAGAGGGGAATCTCAGATTTTAGGTGATTTTATGAAAATGAGTGATTTTATATAATGGAAACCCTCTACAGATACAAACAAATGAATGTGTAAACACAACTTACTATTTGAAAATGACAAACATAAACTTTCTTATCAGAATCCTACTGGTATTTCATTGAAAACACAGAATACTGGTTTTTATCAGGATCCATGTAAATATCAGGATTCAGTTTTATTTGATTAGACTCTCACAGAAAATTTTATAGCGAATTCAATTCAAATGTAATGAGATACGCATTTCCATTGATGGACACCAAACTATGAAGTTTGGTAAAGCTTATGTTTATCTTTAAGCAAAAAACGGTCTTCCACAGAGATAATCTTCCATAGAGAAGGGTTATCACACAACTTAGTAAATGTGATTCGTTTGTTTGCAGCTCTATAAACTTTGTAATGAAAGGCAAAATGACTCTGGTCATTTCGTCATAACCATAGAGTACACTGTAAGTCATATTACTACCCTGGCATGTCTTCAAATCCTTTAGTGAACAGTGAGTTTGAGTCATTAGTAAGGAAAGAAAATGGTATGAGAGTGGAGCAGCGAGCCAGAGTTATGAGCTTTCTACATGATACGTGCACAGTTATCAGAAGATAATTGTAGTACAAAATTTGCAAGTATCTTCAGCCAAACAGATTACAACATGATGCTTTGTAGAATGCAGCGCACAGCTGCTATATATGGAATGACAGCACACTCTGGGATGGTGCTGCGTAGACAAGGTTGTGCGGAAATAAACCGAATGCGATGATGAGGGCTGGAGGGTTGTTCACTAAAGGCGAAAAACAGAACAATCAATCTCCTCAACCTAAAATGAGTGTCATCCAACTGGTGAAACATATTCAGTACCCATGGAAATAAACTGTATTTACTTTGGTCAGTTGTAATTTTGGTGGAGAAGCGAAGAGTCTAATAAGGGGGACTCATAAAGAAAGCCAAACTAAGAAATTATCTATTTCAAGTGATTGGGATTTAGTTAGGACCATTATATTTACTAAGTGACCCCAGGTCTAAGGTCAATTAACTATATTTTCAGCCTCTTTTCTCATTTGTTCAAAAAGGGACGCATTTCTGTTACGCTAATGGCAATAGAGTAATAACAGGCAACTTTCTCTTTTGTTTTTAAACAACTGACTCCATTTCCCTCCCCCTGCCTCACTGTTTAACCAATCCTTGTAGGTCCATGTCAAATTCCTTTTAATTCACTTGTGGCTAAATTTAGTCAATAAAAATTATAATCAGAATGGTTCTGGATTCATTTCAATTCCTCTTTGTACAGATATGGCCAGGGTTTAAAAAAGATAACCACTGACGTTTTATTAAAGGCCTTGACTTTAACAATAAAACAAACACATCCAGGTAGTTATATCCATTTAAATATACACTGTACCTACTAAAACTGCTCATTTACTCTTTGGGTAATGAAATCTCCAGGCAGAGGTATAATCCATAGTGGAAAGTCAACCTTGAGCAATGCTATTTTCATCTTGTCCAGATTGCCTGTTTGTCTTAGCCCCAACTTGGAGAAGTCTTATTAGAGGCTAAAGTCCTTCGCAGAGTCAATTCCTTTCTCAATACAAGTGTCTGTGGATCATATTTACTGGTGAATTGCCAGAACTGGCCAAGTGACTTGAAAAAAGACTAATTTATTTAGCACAAGCAATCAGCCATCAGCAGCATAAAAAATAACAATCCCGTAAGTTCACGCAAATCCTATAAAATGCTGGGTCCTGCAACTCTCCCCCTAAATTTCCCAGCCACCTCTTCGCAACCTCTCCCTCCCTTCTCCCCCTCCCTTTCTTCATCTCTCATTTCACTCCTCTTTTCCTCTCTAATTTCTTCCCTTCCTTCCTACCTGCCTGCCTTCCCTCTGCTTGCTTCTTCCCCCTGACCTTCCTTTGCCTCTCCTTTGTTTCTTTCCTCCCTCTTTTCCACTTTCCCGTCCTCTATCCTTCCTTCCTTTCCCTAAGGGTCAAGTTTACTCATTACTTTCAGAGGCAAAACTCTAGAGTATTTCCCCCTTCATATGATAAATTATTTTAGTACAAGAAAACTGTGAATAATTGTCAAAACAAATTTGTTTCAGAGCAACCTTACTTAAAGATGATGAAGTAGGAAAAGCGTTTCATTATTAGATTTTTTGACATGAAACAGTAAATTATAAATCATCCTGTGTTCATTCATAATTAAAAAATGAACTTGAAGCTTTATGTACTTTCTACTTTTAAAGGCTTAATCTGCATATTTCACACCTTTATTCCTTTACAGTAGAATACTGTATTTTTTTACTCTCTAAAACTGAACAGTGGAGTTGCTTCATTTTATTAAATGGTTACATTTTACAATCTTTTAAATTTTTATTTGCTTAATTCACTTAGTAAAATTATTTTCATTTCAAAATGGTAGCGGCCGTTTCTTAAAAAATAAGAATTAAACAATTACCACTAAAGGAGAACAAAAGCTTAATATCGTATATGTGATTCTGAATTAAAGGTCTAAAACCACGAAAAACTAACTTACTTAAATGCCATGCCCTTACTCCCTTTATGGGAACAGTATTTTAATAGCTACATGTCTATGATTTGATTTGAATCTCATAAATTCAAAACATGTTATCCTAGACTCATGCAATGTCTTGTTACATCATCTTACCTAACTGCTGATGCTCACAGCTAGTTACAACCCCCAAACTCCAGTCTCTGCTAAAGATGAAGTGTTTTGATCACACTTCATTCATCTTAATCACTGCGCAATCTACATTTATTGAGAATCAACTGCAGTATATACAAACTTGTACTTGGGGTACAGGGGCATAGTCTTCATTTCAAAGTTGAAATAAAGAGGTTGCTTAAATCATGACGCTCACCTCCCCCTAATCTCCATTATCGGTTCTGTTCTCTAGCCTAGTCTACATTGTGCTGCCTCAGTTCAGCGGACATTACTGTTTACTGACTGCTTGGTATCCTTTTCCCCAGTTTCTTTGGCGGGAACTGCCTCTCCCTTATTGTGAGGGACACTGGAGAGGGCTTAAAATAAATCAAAGTCCCCTGTTCTCCTCTAGCTAAGAGATGATATAATCCCAGAATATTCCACCGGACTCTCTCACTCATCCAGGGCTTTAAACTTTGAGGTTACATAGGTTAGAGAAAAGAGATTATCACAGAAGGCTCAAGTAGTTCCCACTCAGCAGATTCCCAGGCATGTTCAAATCACTTTTCTCTTTCTAAGTCTTTTTCTATTGCCGTCAGGCTAACACCAGCAATTTACCTTTCGCTTTTTAAAATAATTTGAATTGAGATCCGCTGGTTTATGCATTGTGTGGACTTCATATGTACAGCAGCATAGGAATCCTGCATCTGAAAGCATCATGATAAGCAGTTGGGGGTAAAGTGGGTCAAATGCACTGGACTTCCGACTCTGTTTAGCCAGAGTATGTTTTCAGTTGCAGGCCTCCAAAGAACCTTAAGTGATACGTGGCATTACTACACTTGGTGGTGGTCTTTGATAAAATCCTTTAAGCATTGCCCCTCGTCACAGACCATATTCAAAACTTCTTAGACTGGCAAGTAAGTACTCGCATTACCCAGCCCACTTGTCTCTATTCAACTTCACCCATTTCTTCCTCATCACAAACCCTTAACTTCAGTCATATAGAATCACAATCCATATAACATAATACCATTTCCCAACTCAGTGAAACATATAGTTTGTTCTCGCTACCAAGATGGCCCTTCTCATTTTATGTATTGACTATTGGTTAATGCCATGTTCTTTAATGTTTGGCTGAAGTTTTATCTTCTTCTAGAAGCTATTCCTGCATTCTTTCTCTTCCCTGGCTTACATAGATGTTCTCTTTTTACAGGGTGGTCCCTAGGAAAGGGGGAGGTTGCAGGTTCCCTGCCCCACCCAGGGCAGGGTGGAGCTGAGAAGGTAGGACAAGAAGCTGGGGAGGAGACTGGAGAAGGGAGAGAGGAAAGACAGAGAGCAAGAAGGAGACCTGGAGGAGGCACATGGACCAGAGATACATGTGAAGAAACTGCACTTGCTTCTTGGTCCTGGACTGGTTGGAACAGATGTGGGAGAGAGACCTGCGGGGAGGTTAACAATGGCAGCTTTTATCTTGGCTTTGATTTTGTTCCTTCTGTCCCAGACATCCTGGGGCCTCTTCTGTCCCTCTCCTATGGGTCCCCACAGGAGGTGCCTGAGACTTGTGGCAGGCTTTAAGGGCCTCAGTGGCCCTGCTTTGGGCTAAAACTGTTTGGCTGGCATTTACCCACGAGGGGATGGGTAACTTTGGGTGTCTGGTTTGGAAACTACATTCTTCCCTTTCTCTTTATTGCATACTAAAGTTCCTTTCCATTATAGTTCTATGCACCAGAGTATGTTTTGTCTTGATGTGACAAATGGCAGAATCTGTTTAGCATGGGCAGATTTGGGGGCTTGGGGTGCCCCTCTACCTGCCCTGTAACACTCTCAATGAATTAAATCCCCAGAGCATTACTTAAAACAAGACTAGAGAAGTAGAAAACCATGGTGGTTAAGGGTAGATGCTATGAACTAGAGTGCTTGGTTGGGTTCAAATCCCATCCCTGTGTCTTTACTATTTGACCCTCGGTAAGTTATTTAACCTCACTGTGCTTTAGTAGCTGCATTACAGTGTTGTTGTGAGCATTAAATAATGAATATAAAGTACTTATATCAGTGACTGACACATAATTAGTGCTAAATAGGTTCCAGTTATTAGCCTGAAGCTAATTTCTATCATAATATTATTGATATTTCTTCCCTTCAATTCTTTCTTTTGTGCATTTCTATGTTGTCCAACTTGGTATTTCCCAGGCATTTAGTAGTAGCTCAATAAAAATTTGTTAAAAGGATTTTGTGAATAAATAGGCATTGACGGTGTTTTATATTTTATAAATCCATTCTGGAATATGAATTCATTTCTCCTACCTCAACCACTAAAAGTATGATTGCTTCATTTAAAACTTCACACAGAAGGAACATTTATTTCCTGATATTATTTTACATTATATATCATGTATTTATATATGTAATAAATTATTGCCTATATTACTTATATTAATTATACACATCTATTACATATTATATTATTATATTATATCATGAAATAAATACATAAATATATAATTATAATACCACTCCCCAGACTTAATCTCTTTCTTGTTCCACTCCACACTGAGCTTTGTTAAAAGATTATTTAAATACAGACAAAGTGGAGTGCAGATGTGGAAATGAGCTATTCATCTTCATAAACTATAATTATAGGATATACAGTATGCATGATACAAAAGCCACGATTGGGATGATTTATTTGGAATGTGCTCTAGAACCCAATATTCATAATATTCATTACTAACACCAGTGGAATACTTGTAGCAAGAAATGTTAAGGTTGGATACATTTTCCATGCACTACTTAATTTAATCCTCACAATAACTCATGATGCAGATAGCCTTGTTATCCAGGTAGTAGAGATAAATCAGGGTCAGGGAAGATGCTTAAGTTATAGGAGGTTACGTAGCTGTAGAAGACCCAAACTTTGAATCTAGACGATCTAACTCTAAAGCTCTTGCTTTACACATGATGACACACTTTCTCCTCGGTTTAGTAACAGTTCCGGTAGCATTGCTACGATTCACATTGCTGTGAAAGAATGTACCTCTTGTATCTGTATGTATGAGCACACTGCAAATATAAAATGTTCATCATCAAATCTGACATAGATTATCAATACAAACACACATGCGTCACTGAATGGTAGCCATATTTACAGCTGTAACTGGCAGGCAGTATGTGTACTAAGTAAGAACACAGGCTTAGGAACCAAACAGAATTGGATTTGAATTGTGTTCTGCCACCTGCTAGGAAGGTGACATCTATGGTGCTCAATTGCCTTTTCTGAAAAATTAGGCTACAAATACTTGCTACAAAGCAGTAGAAATGCAAATGATCTATCTACATTCAAGTAGCATTTCTTTATCTTTACAGATACAGGCACCCCAAGTTATAATGTGATCTAGTGAGTCTGTGTGCCTTGGAACCAGAGGAAGAAAACCAAGATCCAGAGATTATCTGACCACAATCATGCCATTTGCAAAGGACAAACAATGGCCAGATAATTCAGGTCTTTTCAAGCTCAAGGTAATTCAAATGCAGGTTATTTGTTATCAAATTATTTTCATTCTTACTGAACTGCCAACCTTCATTCAACAAAGATATCTAGTGCATTGCTCGTTTTCTCAAAAAGTTCTGTAACAACTAAATACTTCCACAATGTATTACTTCTTCAGAAAAGACTTGAAAATCATTTACAAGTGAAAAATGTATAGCATATGAATCTCCCAAAACTACTTTTCTTAGTCATTCAGAAATATAAAAGATATAGAGTATATTTGTTTTAGCTAGGTAAACCAAATTTATATCAATGTATTCTTAGGCTTTTGGTTGATGTCATGATTTTACCGATTGAATTTCAACAACACTGAGAAATACAATCTCTGTATTATAAATATGCTTGAGTATGACATTACATCAATACGAGTATTAAGATCTAAGGTATTTTGAAATACTGTTATATTTTGTTACTTTTCTTTAATTTATAGATAATTTTCAATTATTCTTACCACTGGAGGAGGAAATTTGGAACCAACAACTCCAAAGAGTATATAATAACCAATTCCCAGATACTTATATTTGATTTTGTAATATGTTATGGCTGCATAGTGCTAACACAAAGATTTCAATGTAAACAGTTTGAGCAAAATTTTTGATATCCGATTTTTAAAATACCAATTGTTCAGTGAGTTTAATCAAGGCAACTCTACTGGTAAAGATTATGTTTTTTCCTTGTATTACTCCCTTACATTGAGAGGAATTTTAGATAACTGCTCTGATTTGTTTTCTTCATCTTACTTCGGATGACTATTACAGAAAGTATTGTTTGTGCACTGAGAGAGAAAAGCTTCCTACAAACTGGTGGGAAATGCTTTAGGAGAGTAAATGGACTTGTGGAAAATCTTCACTTTAAAGAAAACTTCTGTCAACTTTTATCTTTTTTGTCCATACCTTCTGCTTGATGATCATCTCGTTGATGTCCTCAAGATCGCCCACCATCACCCTCTGTGACTTTAGAACTCGATCAAGCAGAGACAGCCAGTCAGTAAGTTCTGTCCAAGCCCGGTTGAAATCTGCCAGAGCAGGTACCTCCAGCAGCAAGGAAGATGGCATTTCTACTTTGGAGATGGCAGTTTCCTTGGTAACCACAGACTGTGTCACCAGAGTAACAGTCTGACTAGGAGCTACATTTTGAATTTTTTTGCAGAAAGAAAGAAAGAAAAAGAAGAAAAATTAGGAATAGTTAAGGAGGCAATTTCAACAACAAATCAACTTTAAGCTAGAGGGCAATCAGGGCAAAATATTATTTATGACAGTCTATGTGTTTTTTCCCTAACAATATGGCTACTTTAGTAAAACACGATAGGAAGATCCCAACACTGAAACTTTTCATTAATTCACGTTTAACCATCATTCAATATGATTCATGGCTGGGCAATCTGATTTAAATAGTTCTTAATAACAATTACTTAGTTTGCAAAACTGGTAAAGAAAAAAAAATACTCAGACCTTGGCAGGTGGGTAAGTTTTACTTCTACTTTTTCATTCAAGGAGAAAAAGCAAAAGTAAAGATTGGCAAAGGTCTTATTTATGACTTAAGAGTCCCTTGAATAGGAGGTATATTATTGTGGAGGTGGAACCAAGGGAAATCAGAGCCAATGAAAGTTTGTGGCTTTGTTCTGTATTTTATATTAGGAGTCGTTTGTCATCATTTTCCCTTTTTCTTTCACACTGTTCATAAGTGGCTAGCAGCGAAGGAAACCCACGTTACATTATATTTTGAAAATCAGCTCGCAGAATTCTTCTACATGGATATGAAAGTGTTTTCAGGTCATTAAGACAAATATTAAATTAATATTAGTAGCACTGAACACGGTGGGACATGGCAGCGCATGGTAATGGCTAAGATATAAATTCCAGAGAGAAAACACCTGGGAGAGAATCTGCTCTTCCTGAGGAATTCGATGACACTGGTGAAGTTACTTAACCTTTCTAAGCTTCATTTTTCTTTTCAGGCAAAGAGGGATAATAGTAGAGTAAATGTCAGAGGGGCAGTTGTGTAGATTCAGTGGCTAATCTAAGAGATGTACAGAGAACAATGCCAGAAAAGTAACAACAGCAATATTAACCCACTGGCAGGTAATGAACAATTGTAGGTATTATTATATTATAACCACCTGGTAGCTGAGAAACAGTAATGAATTAACACGGCGAGAAGTTAAGAGACAGGGGGTAGAAATATGTACTATTTGGGGGAAAGTCTCTGTGTGGGCTTATGTTTATGAAGGGGGCTGAAGTTGCTGGTGTGCACTGGTAGTGAATACCAACAAACTGGGTTATCGCAGGTGATGAGGAAGAAGGACTATCTAATTTAGTGTATAGGTAAAATGGTCTCTGGAGCCCAGTCTAGGAGAACTGCATCTAGGAGAAATGGCAGACTGCAGCTTAGAAGGTATGCTTTGAAGAAAAGCTACAGAAGACTACACCTCAGTGGGAAATCTGAGAGGCGTGGACAGTGACAACTGTTCTAGGAAAATGAGAAAAATGCACCATGTTGGCATTCAATTCTGAGATGGCCATAAATGACTTTTCATGGCTGTCTTACTTTCTGTACTTTTAATGTTGTCTTTGCATAAGAGATGATGATGAAAGGTATGAAACAATGCTTTGTCTTTAAGCTTTTCGGGGACAAGAGGGTCCTATCGATGGAACAGATGATCTTGCACAAGGCAGAAAAAGTGATGTGTCAGAATCAAAAACTAATATTAAGCAATAATGATGAAAAGACAATACCATGAAAATAAAAAAAATTGTTCTGTGGAGCTATCTCATGATTAGAAGACTCTGTGTATACAGTATGAAACGTAAGCCAAAACAGACATGGCATCTTGGGACCCAACAGTCCAGCAGAGAGAAGCATAGGAGCAAACCAGTTCTAGAAATCTTAAAAGAGCCATCAGGGGAGGAGATGAGTTCCTGGAGAGGATGCCTGGGGGAGGATGAAAAGACAGCTCAATTAAAATATCACGGTAGGTGCTAACTGCAGAATGCTTGGCTGATGAGAAATTATGGACAAATTGTTCTTTAAATAGGTACACAATGAATAGCAGACACCATGGAGTGGTTCGGGAAGATTTCGAGGTTCTGGCAAGTGTCAATGTTTTTTTCCCAATTCTTAAAAAATTGATTCATTGAAAATTTGACCCTCTAGAGATAGCGGGAACAGAGTTTTTTTTCTCTGGCCTTAATTCTGACCAATAAAGAAGTGATTAATGAAGTAGAAATGACCATGTCATCAGACATTTCAATACAGTGAAGGATGAATGAAGAGAAGTATCAGACTCTGTGAAAAAGACCACAATTTTTCCGGAAGGCACATTTAAAAAACAAAAATATATTGAAAAGACTGGCCAGGACCCAATAGCAAAAAACAATACATGATTTAAGATGACTTAAAAGTACAAACAAATGATCCTGGGATGATAGTATCACAATATTCTCCAGTGAGGAAAAAGGAAGAAGTACCACAAAATAAAAAGTAGCTGAAGTAGATTCAGGGGAGACCTGAGAGGGCGCGTGCAGCCCTCGAGGCCCCAGACACAAGCAGATGACCTTGTTTATGGACTGGTATGGAATTCTGGACTTCTCCTCCAGAATTCCCCATCTGAAAAGATTTCAATACCAATGGGCAAAAGAGGGGAAATCCAGTTTGTCTTGTGCACTAATCCCCTGCAGATTTATATTCAGAGTGTTTAAAGAAAACAAAAACTGCAAAGAATGGTTCCTTGAAGACTAGAACACAAAACAAACCTAGGTCCCTGCTGTTTAGATCATTTTGGCTATTTGTGAGCAAGAAAAGATTGGAGGGAGAGGAAAGCTTGAGGCAGGCAATGTAAGGTCAACTACAGAAGAGGAAATAGAGCCAATCAAGTGTATTGTGCCCCACTTGCCTATCAAGTGGGGGACAGAAAGACCCAGCACTGGGTCAAGAAGAAGAGTGTAAAACAAACTAGCAAGAGACTACTGGAATTAAACTCTTGCTTTGCCACTTCTTGGTGGAGTTACCCTAGCAGGTTATTTAACCTCTCTGAATCTCCACTGATTCCTCTGTAAAATGGAGATTAGAGCACTCTCCTCTCACATGGCTGTCTTCCTACAGACAGCCAATGGGAAGATTACAGCTCTGTGGAGTTAGGGGATTGTACTGTGGTTACTGAATGGAATTTGACCAACCTCCTGGAATTGTTCTCAGGCTTCACAAATTGATACATGTTGACTTGCCTCTCAGCACGGTTATGGCAATTAGAAAGTGCACTGTGTGTGTTTTGGCCTTCTCATTTTCCTCTGGCTGCTCAAATGATGTTTACTGACTACTCAATTTCTAAATTCTATTGGTGTTCAAGTCTCTGTGCTCCTTGACCTTGACTTCACATTCCAGCCTCATCTCCCTCCATTTTTCCAAGGCTCTCCCAACGTTGCAGTTTCTGCTCCATGTCCTCCATTTGACACCAGCCAGGGCATGCTTCTGTGCCTTCCACATGCTCCACAGACTTCTTGAAAACTCTCCTCTCCTCTCCCTAGACTCATTTCCTCTTTAAACCCCAACTCTCAAATGTTTTGGGGTTTCTTTTTCGGAGGAGCAGGATAAGTTTGTAATTAAAACATCTCCACAAGGCATGGAATTAAACCATTTTTTGGGTTCTTAAACACTTTGAAGTCTTTAACAGTTTATTACTTAAATCTAACCATCACTAGAGAGAACAAAATGCATCATTATTAGGTTGGGTTTTCTTTTGGTCTGTGGCTAGAGGGTAGGTAATTGTAATTGAGAGCTGGATCTTCAAATCAGAAACTCTGGGCTTCCAAGAGAAGAGAAAATATTGATATAATCAAGTAGAAAGAGGATAATCTCCATCTGCTTGACGTATTTTATTAGGATTGATTCCATCTAGAAGACTATTTAAAATACTTCATTTTCCTGAAAAGACTTGCTTCTAAATCCATGCATACTTGTTTCTTTTCCTCATTTTTCATTAAGCAAAATGATTCAAAGAAGTTCTGCGATCCCAGTAACATTGATCTTATTTTAGTATGTGGTTGCCTTGACGCATACTGCATTCTCAGAAACCTTTCCTTTTTACCTAAAATGAAAAAAAAATAAGGATCTTTCTTTTCTCATGTGCCAAGTTACTGGAAACATCAGCAAATCACCTCATTAGGTAAAGTCTGGGCTGGCCAAATGCATATGGAAGCAATTTGAGTGGTTTTGCTTGGACTGAGTGACATTATGTAGACTTTTGGGTCAGGCCGGTGTATTTAATCATCCCATGGGCATTTTCTGCTAATTCCCTAATTCAAAAGTCGAAAAGGGGGTTTGCTGAGAGTTGTCACAGCCGGTGATCCAGAGCAGGTGATGAGTCAGAATACCTATGCTACTGCACAGAATCTCAGGTATAAAGTTCTCAGGTTCTCCTTCCTAGGGAGCGTGGGAAATGGCTTCTCATCTAGTTAACAGGGATCCTGTGCTCTGTGCCCCATGAAGTGCCTCTGTTATTTGGTCTGCTTGCCTGGACAATACTCAGCCCTTGCCTCAGGCTCTCTGTCTGGCGTCTGGCAAAGGTTGCTTCAGACTGAAACCTCTCTGCCAGAGACCAGGGGTACTCTTCCTAAGTCCGCTGGAACAAGGGATTCTTCCTGTATGGGCTCATGATGAAGTCTTTCCGGTGTCACACTATTAAGGATCTCTTCAGCAACAGGCTCTCGCACCTTTTCTACTTAATCAGTTATGCCAGAGCACATGCATAACAATGTATGCAGTTAAGCCAGCTAAACGAATACACACATCATGTAGGTGTATGTGCATGTGCACAGATCTGTGCTTGCATACACATGCACAGCCTGTGCAGTCTACTGAAGATAACAGTAAAAACATGTTTCTCACACATGCATTAAAAAATTAAAATCACTAATAAATTTGTGTTTTTCCTTCCACAGTTAAGCAGACAGAAAGTTCAAACTCAAAATAGCTGAAATGAATTGAGTTTGGCACATCAGAATAGTAGCATGAATAACAGTAGGTGTAATATACTATTGCAAACCACAGCTTTGCTTGGAGTATTTTGTTAATTAAAAGGTGTTGGCTTTAGGAGGGAACTCTCATTTTTTCAAAAGTGTTTGAAGAACATTTCTCTAGTCTCAAAATTTAATTGGTTTCAGGGATACATGATTAGTCAGACTAACAGCTTTACTTAGAGCTTTAAAGGAGCTACTAAATCTTTTAAAAAACACACATGCAATGTGTTTGTCATACTTCCTTTGAAGTATTTACACGTGGTTTTCCTGTAATTCACAGGTCTCTCCTGGTTGATAAGAAAGCAAGAATCACATATTCTATTTCTAGCTTTGTTGTATGAATATGGGTAACTTTGTTTTTCTTACTATAATATTTGAAAAATTAGTCCACTGACTAAATGATAAATTATTAGGCACTCTACCAAAATACCTAAGAGATTCGTGTGGTCAAATTTATTACTGCTTCATGCTATGAATGACAAGAAAGGTTGTTTAGCTACTTCCAAATAACCAATAGGCAAAATAACTTTTCAATGTAAGTAACAGTGGGGAATATTCTCCTTTCTGAATATTTGAAAGACTGGCATGTGCCTTAATGAAATATATAAGAGTTAGGGAGTACCTGTTAACAAAATCAGAAATAAATCTTTTAAAAAAACATAATTAGAAATAATGTATGGGCTTGGACAGAAAAATCTATTATGTATAGGTAAGGAAGAACCTGATCTCGCCCCTCTAAATATTTGCAGTCTGTAGGTAGAGGTGGAATATTAGGAAAAAATGCTTCTAATATTCATAAATATATGATTTGTCTGTATTTTTTCTTCACCCTAAGGAAGAACTAAAAATATGAGCCGATGATCATCAATGATTCACACTTAGCACATAAGGGTCTATGCCAGACAAAGGCGAGTTCTCGAGAACTGGCACTGGAGGATTTGTAATAACTAACTATATTCTGGATGTAAAAACTGTTTGGTGTGGGAGGCGTAGGCATTTAAAGCTCAGTAATGCTATGTTGCTGCTTTTTAATTGTTTGTTTCCTGTCAATACAAATATAATCCAAACTAAGATAAATTCAAGGCTACATGTAAGAACAAGGTATTACCACTAATACCACTACTTCTACCGTAATTACTCTGGGTTTCTTATGTGCTAGGCAAGGTTTTAATAAGCTCCCTTTGGTTTAATTTTTACCAATTTTCAGTGTATTGTTTTAATTTTACTAAAAGGGCAATTTGTTCAGGAGCTTATACTAGTGGCAAATGCCAAGAGACTGTGCTTCCATAGTTACAGGAACACACTGATCATTGCGTTCTTTTTCTACTTGTCCCATCCCACATACAAGAATTATTAAGTACTTAAGCAGTTTGGATTCTAGGAGCTACAGCACGTGACACTGAAAAATACATCTAATATTCCTTCTAATTCAGGATAGATGAACACTTTGAAATATCCAGAAAAATACTGATCACAGCAATCGAGTATATCTGCCTTCCTCCCACAAAGTCAAAGACCACTCTTGAGGAATATCTCCAACCTGACTTCACCCAAAGGTGCATGCTTTCTTCACTAGTTGAAGACAGATGCAACGTTTGCTTTTTCCTTATTTAGCTCGCATTTTCTCAGTGGCCTTCTATAATTCAGATTATGTGTGTCTATCCTGCAGCCACTCGTCAGGAGGTAGGGTCCCTCGGTCTCTGTACGATTGAGACTTTGTCTCGGATAATTCTTTGGTTTGAGGGGCTGGCCTGTGCACTGGATGATGTTTCTCAGCATCCTTGGACATAGAATTTCCCACTTATGACAACAAAACTTGCTTCTAGATATTACCAAATATCCTCAGAGGGGGTAGAAATTGTCACTAACTGATACCCAATGAGTGTGTGTGTATAGTTTATATCCAGTCTTTGTTTTTGTTCTCTACAGTCTAGGATGGTGCTTTCATATACTTCAAAAGTATTGGGTGAGTGACATTTTTAAGTGCTTCTCTTGTCCACATGCTACTGTTCAGGCACCCAAGAAAGAGTAAATGCCTGATTTGTCTTGGTGATAAACATGAAAGTATGCCTGGTGGGCAAAAGATGTCCAGAAATTCTTGCCCTTCCTCCATCAATACTCTCGTGACAATATAGTCCCGATTCTCCCATCAAGCTGTAGTGTATTTCCCCATTCCTTGAGTACGTATTGGCCAAATGACTTGTTTTGGCCTCAGAATTATTTGTAAACATGACACAAGCAGAGACTTGAAAAATACTTGGGCATTGGGCTATGCCTGGAAGTCTTTCGCCATATATGAACTATGCCGGCCTAGTGAATGACAGGCAAATGGCCCTGTCAACCCCACTATCTCAGCAGACAATCCAGTGCCAGACACATGAGTGAAGACGTTAACCATTAGCTGATAATGAATACAAAAATGAGACCAGCTAAAGAACCAAAGGCCTAGCTCAAAGCAGACATGAAAACTTACAGGCTAATTTATTCTTATTTAAGCCACTACATTTGAGGGTGTCTTGTCACACAGCCAAAGATTGTGAATTTAACATCCATTTTACCTATTAAAGATCTGCATTCAAAATAGTATTTAAATTGTATTTCTGAATCAAATACAGTGTTGCAAACCAAAGTTACCTTAATAAAAAGAATCATATAAAAAAGAAAAATGTAATAAAATATAAATTAAGGCCTCAAAAAAAAAAAAAACCCTACAGGATTTAAATCCCCTTCTCATTGCTACAGAAATAAACCAAATGCTGATCCAGCAAAGAGAACACAGATAGGAAAGAATTAAAGTCTTCAAATTGAAGTGCGAAAGACAGAGAATTAAAGATGCTCATAGTCATCCTATGATGACCGTGGAATCAGGCAATCAGCATGTTACAGGACATTTGTAAAGTAATGCCTTTAGCAGAAATGTTACCGTTAGTGCACTCATAACTTTGCAAATAAACGAAATGGAGAATGTAATAATAAGCTCCGCAAAGTAGGTAGCCCAGTGCAGAATCCAAGGGAAGAAGAGCTCATATTACAACATCAGAAAGACCACAATAGCCATGAAGCATGAGCACTAATACCAAATTTGATATATGAATAAACTCCAATGTACTGCTATGCTACCAAACTTCCGCCACATTAAAAATGACTGAATAATTTTTTGTTTGACAATTTTAATATAGTTCTTTCTACCTTAATATTAAAAACAAATGAAAAGACAAGGACAAATTGGGGACACTTGGTGGGGAGGGGGGATTGAGGGCAGACAGGAGCACGGAGGACTGAGGTGAGGGTGCACTGGTGATATGGTGATGGGGAATACATGGGGATTACAATTGATGTCAAATATATATAAATAAAAATGTTAATAAAATATTAAAAACAAGACTCATAGTTAAGCAGGAGCAAAACCAGGTAATTAATATTATTATAGAATTCTGTGTAAATGAGTTTCCTATTTGTTTGGAAGAGTGATGTTTTTAACTTGAGTAACAAAATAACTAGCAATTAATTTTTTAAAGTTCTTGTACACGCTCCAGACATTTACAAGTCTCATACCATGAAATGAGAAATGACTTAAGTATCAGACTCATCTTTGTTTCTGAACCAAACACAGAGCAATGTCTGACACATAGTAGGATCTCAATATTACCTGTCGTTCTCAAGGTTAGAATGATTCAAAATGTAGGAAGGTGTGTCATTAAGGTTCTATTTACCTATTTGTCTATCTATGTATCTTACTCAGAATTTCAATTTAGAGTTCCGCCAGGCAAAATGAAGACAGAGGAGTCACTAGTTCCAGTATTAAATGAAGCAGTATTAAATACCCTTAAAATATAGATTCCTTCGATCTGAAACCACCTTATAGGTGCATACAATTTAAGTTATTATAAAATCTCTTTTTAGTAATTTTCTCTACTGATTCTTCATCACAACACACTGGTGTGGGCAGCAAGACCATCATTACTTCTGATTTATGGGAGAGGAAAGCAAGATGTGGATAAGTTAAAATACTTCTCTAAGATATAACTCTACTAAATTAAATGAAAATTTCCAACCAATCTCTATTTTAAGAAGGAAGACTTTGAGCTGAATGATTAAAAAGGGAATCATGAAAAACAGCCCAATTAAAACATCTGCAAGGGAATTTAAGAGAGAAAAGTATACAAACAGCAAAACAAATAACGAAAAAGAAAACACACATGAAAAGATATTCAACACCAGTAAGCATCAGGACAATGCCAACATCAGTCAGAACCACTGAAGTCATGAGGTATCGCTTCATATCTCTTAGGAAGACCACTATCAAACAAACACGTGTGCTGCTGAGGACGTGAAAGAATTGAAACCCAGGCCTCCGGTGGCGCAGCGGGTTGAGCGCCACACTGTGACGCATTCACGGTACAGCACCGGGAGTTCAATCCCCGGCCAGAGAGGGGACCCACAAGGCACAGCAGACCTCTCCTGCCTCACCCGCAGCTCCCCTCTGCAGTGTATTTCAATTGATCTGCCTTTTCTGCTCCCCGTTCCGTCTCTGGTGAATCCCCTCACCTCCTGCAACTGGCCTGTACCCCAGCTCTTGTATGTATGAGAAACCCTTGTGCACTGCTGGTGGGAACGTAAAATGGTGCCACCATTATAGAAAACAGTATGGAGGTGCATCAAGAAGACAACAGACAATTGTATGGCTCAATATTAACATTTCTGAGTATATACAGAAACACTAAAGAATTGAAAAGGGGAACTCAAGGAGCTATTTGCCCACCATGTCAACTAGAGCATCTCACAATGACCAAGAGGTAGATACAAAACCTATGTGCCCATTGACGGCCGAATGCAGAAAGAAAATGTGAAATATTTAGCCTTTAAAAAAGAAATCCAGGGCCTCCCAGGTGGCGCAGTGGGTTGAGTGCCACACTATGAAGCATCCACAGAACAGCAGCGTGAGTTCGATCCCCAGCCAGGGAGGGGACCCACATGGAGCAGCAGACCTCTCCTGCCTCACCCGCAGCTCCCCTCTGCAGTGTATTTCAGTCGCTCTGCCTGTTCTGCTCCCCCTCTGTCTCTGGTGACTCCTCTCACCTCCCATGACTCTGGCTCATACTCCAGCTCTTGTATGCATAACTACATCTTTAAAAAAATTAAAATTAAGAAATCCTATCTTATGCTATGGTTTTTTAAACAAGACAAAAATTTACTAGTGCTATTGCAAAACACTGTGCATAGAGTTAACAGAACTGTAAAATGAAGTATGAAATGTAAAACGTAAGCAAGTGCATTTTGCAAGTTTTTTACATTTTTCCAAAAAGGAATCCATGGGCCACTAGAAGACTTTTTTATTCCCTTGCTAAGACTTAAAAGAAGTCATGGATTATCATAATAGAAAACATCCTACAAACAAACAACTGTGGGGGGTGATACAATGAAAAATGACCTTAATTTCTGTCATTACTCTTCCTGCTTTTTATCTCTTCATAACCTTTGTGGTGTAAGCAGGACAATTCAGTGCTATCTGTAGTGGACACTGTCCTGCCCCATTAAGGTCCTCTTCTAGAATGGACGGACTCATACCCTACATACTGCTAACAGTGACTGCTCACAGATCACAGCTGTGTCTCAGCCAGTGTAAGGCTATCAAGGCCCTAGTCACTTGCCTCAATTTAGAACAATTTTTTAGGGTCAACTTAATTCCAACATCCACTGTTTGATTGGCTGAGGCCATAGCAGCAGCACCTTCATTGTGGGTCAGCCTATCATGCCTAATACTGCCTCCTTCACTTCCTGGCAGGTGGCTTTACCAAGAATATTTTCCAATAAACCCTCTGCACTCAACTTCTTGTTTCAGAGACTGATGTCAAGGGATCTGACCTAAGACACCATCTGTTTGATCTCTCGCTATATTAATTTGTTTCTAGTACATGCAAATCCAGCCATTTAATCCTGGATTACTCAAAATTATTGATTTATTTGTATCACATCTTAGATAACTCAATATTCATTGGGATTCTCTTGAAAATGACCAAAAGGCATGCAAAAGATTGGTGACATACTTATTTCTTAAGAGCTTATAAAATGCTTCATACTCTGATTAAGCTTGAGTTTCAATTTCTCATCTAGGTTGGTATTTCTCAAGTGAAATCTGAACACATCCTCTAACAAAAACACCAAAGAGCTTGATAAATTCAGATACTGAAGTCTTGAACTCTGTTGCCATAATGACATGAGAAATGGAACTGCTGCCTTGTGTTGGCTGGAAGTGATTGTGCTTAACTTGGCTTTTCAAGTTCTGGGTCAGTAAACACGTTATGAACTGCAGTAATGGCAAGGGCATTAACTGAAGTAGTGAAACTAGCTACATCAAAATCAATTCATGTTTTCATTTAACTTGTAGAAAAGCACGACATGCCCACAAGTACAATAACCTCCGTCTATACAATGGGAAGCAAAATCAAAGGTACAAAAGTAACAATTACGCAGGGAAAATTGCTTGCTACAAGCACAAAATTAAGATTATGATGTTTGTTTCTTTAAATCAGGCCCACCAAACCACCTCAAGTTCCTTTTGAAAGGAGGAGAGGTAATCATAAATAAAAACATATTGCTCAAAGGTTTTAAATCAAGCTATTGAAATGGCACAACTCCCAGGAGCATTGCTGTGAGAGACTTGTTATTGCTTTGGACTTGGAGCTCATTGTCTTAATCCTTTTGATGAATGCGTATCAAATTAAGAGTGTAAAGAGAGCTTGAGAAAGCTGTGAGTCTACAGTTTATGGTTCTGAAACACGAACAGAACTTACTTTATTTATTTAAAAACATGTGTGAAATCCTACTATTATAGAGTTGGTTCATTCTGAAGCTCTTATTTTTGCAGCTTAAGAACAGAACATTTCATCAGATCAGAATTAATATTAATTCCTTACAAAATCCATACATCTTATTTAAAGACTGCTAATAGCTTTTTCTCATGAGGGCAATGTTTTATGCAAAACATATGGAATTGTAGCAACTTTTGCATTTTAAAACATTACTTGAAAATAAGCTTTGGAAAAACTTATATATAAGATTTAAATATTGTAAGGTAAAGTTAATTACACAGCCCATAACAGAAAAATCACAGGGTTTTTTGGTTTTTTTGGTTAGGAGAAAGGTAATTTACCCTTAAAATGGATGTTTCCTTTATCCCAAGATAGTTCAGTAAGAACTAAAAACAAAATATACTAACTCTACTGTTAAAATTACAGTCTACATTCACCTCTTATTTTATTTTATTTTTTTTTAAAGATTTATTTATTTATGCATACAAGCACTGGGGCACAGACCAGAGGTGTGGGGGGTGAGAGGATTCACCACAGAGAGCGGGGAGCAGA
>JAGFMF010012069.1:11706163-11720656 GCA_019455555.1 Galemys pyrenaicus | reverse complement strand
GCTTAACCCCCTGCGCCACCAGGGGAGGCCCCACCTCTTATTTTAATAGAAAAAAGACAAACGGCGGGGGGGGGGGGGCGGATTTTTCATTAAGCCGTATGTTACAGACTCCGTAGATGGTTGTATGAAAGTAAATCACATGGAAGAAATAAAAGGAACATAATTCAAACAAGAATAATGCTTATCTAGTGTTTATCAAATGAGAGAAAAGAGAAAGGAATGGAATTAAGCAATGTCGAGGAACATATATTTGCATTTAGTTTTAAATTGAGTAAATTCTTCATTCTGCCCTGTAATATGCAGACAAAAAAAAAAGGCAACAAAGCTGTTTCCTAGTTTTCTCCTGCCTCAAAGGCATGGTTGTGCTACCTTTCAACAGTTATTAACACACTGTTAATTTCTATGAATTCAATATATAAAGTATACTTTCTGTGGAATTTAAAAAACTAAAGAGAAACAAAAAGCTAGGCAGTGAGGCCAATTCCCAAAGAAAAAGGAGGGTCATTTTGTTATTTGGTGTCTGATAGTCTCACGCCATTTAGTGCCAAGGTGGAATGGCATGGAAGGACATATGAATCGGCATAGAGGTAGTATGTCTGAAATGGACAGTCTTCTTCCCTTGATGAAATGGGCCCAGAGGCTACCAAAACCAGGGGATTTTAACAGATGAAACAGTAACAAGTCAGAATCTTTCATTCCTCTGTTTTTAGGAATGATCTTTTTGGGCTCATTAAAGCAGATTCTACTATCACCTAATCATATAAATTTTTTTTCTATAAAAAAGTTACCAGTAGGGCCTCCCTGGTGGCGCAGTGGGTTGAGCAACGCACTATGAAGCAGGCCACGGCCACTGAAGCACGAGTTCGATCCCTGCCGCCGGCCGGGGCCGGGGAGAGGACCCACAAGGCGGAACAGACCTCTCCTGCCTCACCTGCTGCTCTCCTCAGCAGTGTGTTTCAGTCAGTCCGCCTGTTCTGTTCCCCGCTCTGTCTCTGGTGACTCCTCTCACCTCCTGCAACTCTGGCCTGTACCCCAGCTCTTGTGTGCATAAATAAATAAATCTTTAAAAAAATTACCAGTAACTTCATTTTCAAAGCCACACAAACATATAAAAATTTGAAAGGTTTTCTGAAAAATTTAACTTATTTAGTATATCTACAACAGTAAGTGCTAAACCTGGTAGCGTTCTCAAAAACTGTCGCATTTGGGGAGAAATTCATTATTGAACAATTAAGGAAACTGGGGGCCAAAGGGTTGTATGGCTTGTCTAAGACTTCTACTCCCCAGAGAGCAAAAGACAAATGAGGACCAGATTTTATACCTCTGAATTCCCAAGTCAGTTATCAGTTTGCTGTGCCAGTGGTTTACAATATTATGAGCATGTCTTTGACATCTCAAAAATGTTACATGCCTCTGTGTAATAATCTTATACCTACTATTCAAAAATTGAGAAAAGAAGTGACAGAAGTTGACTTATTCTGAATTAACTAATAGTTTAGTATAATTTTATATCTTATTATTAATTGCAGGATCATTTAAATCACTTTGAACATACTAATCTACATGTGGGGGACATAGCAATTACCTTATCCACAGACAACACTTATCGTGCTCAGAGATTTGACGACTCCTTTCTGTAATTCCAGGAAATCTCAAATTACTGATATCTCTAGCCCTTAAGTTGAGAATCTGTATAATGTTGGTCACTGCTTCATATGACGCTGAGAATATATGTTAAAGACTCAGTTTTAGTGTTGCCAAGCAATGTTATCATAATTACTTGAATATAGGCTATGTCATATTCTAATTTTTTGATATGTTTTATTAGTTCTTACAAATTAGAAGAGGTTCAAGGTTGTCTACATAACAGTCCTTTCTGATAAACTTTCCTTGAGTAGGAGAGAAAAGGCACAGTGAGATTTAGTACGGTTGATCTTACTCCACAGCCCATTCTATATACATGAAAATGTTTGGGTATCCTATTTTACATACATGCAAATATATGGCTGTCACCACCACGTGTAAGACAGGGATAAAGACAGGGATAAGACAGGGATAAAGACAAAGCGAAGGTTGAGAAGCACCATAGGGTCATGCCTAAATGCCTCAATTTGCCTCCAATTTACTTACTCCAAATGCACTTTTGTCTCAGACAAGCTAGTCCCTTCATGCAATACCCAACATGACTTCATTCTTCCAAAATAAATTTCTCCAAGGTTTTCCTCTTATTCTAATCCTTCCTATTCCTTATGATCAGAATCTCACCTATGTGAAGTTTTTGTTCACCACTTAGTTAACCCCAATTTCCCCCATGTCTGAATGCCTATATCGATAGCAGCCTTATGTAAAGGTCTCTCTATTTAATTGCATATTTCATTATATTATTCTCCACTGATCCAATTGTAAAATTCTAGCATTGGAAGAAATTTGTGGAAATTCCACTGCTGAACTTTAAAATGTCATCTCTGAGCATTATAAATCTTAGACTGAATTGCTTTGCATATAATTTAGTAGATCCTTGATATTCTCCAAAGTGTTCAAGAATCCTTGCAAATCAAAATGCATATATATATATGATTGATGTAGGATTGATCTTCCTAAAGAAGATTCACACAGAATTTTTCCAGATGTCCAGCACAGGCCTTTTACAGTATGTGTCACCATAGTATGTGGAACTAAGGTCAACAGAGGCCCCATGAGCCTCAGAAGAGACGACTGTCATTACTTAGAAAATGAAGATAACTCAGATTTAGGGCCATCTCCAAAAACCACCTATTTATTGGGAGTAACCTAACTTAAGGGAGGGCAAATGTCTAAAGTCAAGATCTTGTCAAATGAAGTCATCTCCTTGTCATTATATGAAACCTTCTCCTCTCCTTGAAGCCTAGGTCCTTTACAGCAGGATATAAATCCCTGGTTTATCCCCATTTACTTTAGAATGTATGACTTTGTAAATTCACCATACGTGTTACCAGATTTGCTCTTTTACTCCTATTATTCTGTCTCATGTTAATTTGTTTGTCCCACCTCAGAATAACCAGAACAATGGAAGAATTTTCTCCTGTGCACCAACATCAACTAGGTTTACACACAAGGTAAGGGATTTACCTCCATCTAATAGCTGCCCAGAACATAGGATTAGTGCTAGAAGCTTTATATATTGGGCCGTGGAGCAATCCAAAAGGGTAAATATTATCAATCCCATTGGAAACCAGTATAGATCACAGACCTTGACAAAGCAGTTTTTATCACTTCCTATGATTTATTCACTTAGGGACAGTATTTTTGAAAGTCCCTACTTAGGTTATGAGAAACTATGTCTCAATTTTAAAAATTATTTCTTGGACTTTTATTCTGAGTATTCATATTAAAGCAGCTTTTTTTTTCAAAATATGGAGATTTTGAAAATGAGGGGGAAATTTCACTTTCATTTATCTTCCAAAAAGATATAATGGGTTCATAACATGACTCAGCTATACTAATGTGATTTTGATAGCCTGAATTTAGTCTAACAGAATATCTTTCATTCAACTATTATTACTGAATAATTACTAACTTGATGAAGGGTCTGCCTAGTTATTAAGAGAGAGCTACAGACAGATACATTGACATATTGGTTCCCAAGGCTTTTGTAAGAAAAGGGATAAGTTTTTCTTATTGTAATTAAGTTGTAAAAATATTACATAATGGAGGAAAATGATATTCTAGATAAATATAGCATTTGCTCTGTATCATGCAGGGAGTGCTAAGAGATTTCTTCTTAGGGTTAAATGCTTTGAAAATTAGCTAGGCATAGTATATATACACGCTATCTTGACAACTCTGTATTTTGAATGAAAAAAAAATTTAACACTGTTTTATCTGAGACTATGACATAGTTAGACTGGTGTAGAGCAAAAGTAAGGTATGAGAAGTGGTGTTAAAATTGATTGAAGATTATAGTATATGTCTGAAATCTTGGGCATCATTAATAAAGCTCACTGTACTTGGTCTTATTGCTCTATTCATATTCTTTCTGGAAGATAAACTACCTCAAAATTCAAGACCTAATAGTAATATACTATTATTGCAGAGTTGCCATGAAACATTCCTGAGGCTGTGATCGGGATGATTGAGAGGACCACTAAATGCTGAAAAGTAGATGTGACCAGGGAATGGCTTGGCTGTGTGCCAGTGTAAGAAATAACTTGATATCGACATTAAGCAGCAGCTGAGAGAATCTTTTAATAGTTTAGGTGCTTTTTCTAAATCCTCCAGTTATGCTTCACTGATTAAATTATTAAGAACCTCTGATTTAGCTGTTTCATATTTTAGATGTGAGTGAAGATGTTTTGAAATGATTTCCATTATTCATGGTTTCTTGTTTTTCAAAATTAAACTTATAGGATGCTGAGATAATCCCTTTTTATGAGGTCTGCAGAAACTGGGAAAACACTAAAAAGCAGAATAGCTGCATGAAAGTCTCATTTTCCTTGACAATATTGCATTATGATGGACTAGTTTTTTTTTTCTTAGCTGAGCTATATACATTCCAATTAGTGCTGTTAAATCAATTGTTAAAAATTAAAATATGCCTCCTGCTAACATTCACATTTAGGCCAAGATATGACTCAGGCAAAGGTCAAGAGAAGGACAAGAAACTAAATTTAGAAAGAGCCTCCCAATGTGAATGATTAACTCATCTGTGATTAACTCTTCTAAAAATATTTCTCATTGTCACCTACTTTATAAATAGCTCTCGATAAGACTATCTTCCATAGGTTCATTGAACATAATCAAGTATTTTTGGGTCTAATGCCATGCTAGTGGAGTGAATATTAATGATGGCTTAACATTTATTCGCAGATACTCCAACACCTACTCTGCATTTTGACTTCCTAGGAAATCTCCACTTCTCCTAGGTTTCCATGGGCTCCATACCCTAGGTCTAGAGGTGGATTTTGACTCATTTAAGTCTTCAATTCTGAGCTGGTCAAGCTTATCCGATCTTCTTACTCTGGTTTAGGAAACCAAAGTTTAAGACAGCCAGCCCATGGCATCATTCTAAAGACTCTCCCTGGTACAGGGTTAGACATATAACCGTAGATCAGCTTGCTATAACTGACGTACAGATCTCTTAATCTGTTTTTGAGTTACAAGATTCTCTCACTGTAACAAAAAATCATGCAGCTCCATTTGCTTCTGGCAGCCATTCCTGAAACCTAGCGCGAAACTAGTGAGGAAGTCAATCATGACACAGAGGGAAAAGCAGAACAAATAAAAATCATGTAACTATTTTTGTTGTGTGTTGCCGGTTTGCTTTCTTCAGTTATTTGTATCACACAAATGAGGAAAACCACTGGGTAACTGTCTATTGCTTTCTGACTTATTTCATTTAGCATGAAGGATAAGAGGTGGAGGAGGAGTACTGGCATGAGAGCTTGGATGGAGGGTGAGGAACACATGTGTACATGCTGAGGTGTGAAGCTGTACTTCTAAAATTACATAGTTAAAAAAATAAAATTACATGGTTATATAAACTAATGCAAATCAATAAAAATTGACAAAACAAAAAAGAAAATAGGAGAGTCAAAGCTCTGTTTGTACTGTGTCTGGAACTTGCTTTAACCACTGAATTTTCAGTTTTATGTGATTAATTTAATCCTTACAGTTGAAACCACTTTGAATGGATATTCTCTTTCTTTCAACTAAAAACATTTTAAACTATTAAACGTAACATCAGGATTACAAAAATGAGTAACACATCATTTCCGCACTGAAGGAGTTTCTATTCTAGTGAAGACAGACAACCCAACAGAAAATTTCAGTAAAATATCACAATACATGTTGAAATGAAGGTAAATAACAAAATGGTGATATGAACACATAGGTACCTCTTTGTCTTCCACTGAAGACTGACTGGGTAGGAAAATGGTATTTATGCACTTTAATGGTATTTATGAAACTTTAAGGTTGAGTCTCCCAAAGAGACAAATATATTTATGGTACTGGAACAGTATCTGTTAAAGTAGAAGGCAGCATTTGGTGATTGAGGAGCGACAAAGAGTTCAGTATTATTTGATTATAAAGAAAGAAGTGGGGAGATGTGATAAACATAGGCATTGCAGCAGATGCCAAATCATGAAAGACTTTGGTGAAGCAATAGGAGGAATTTATTATCCTGGAGGAAAAAAATAACTATTATACAACCTTTACGAATGCAACATTACTAACATATTGAAAAGTTCAATTTCAGTGAATCTGTAATTTGTAAGACAGGTTGAAAGATAAGAAGACCAATGATGCAGCTTTGTAGAAGATGGTACCTGGATGATGACAAAAACAAAAAGGTGATGTTGACCTAGAAATTCCATGGTTATTTGGCTTAGAGGATTAATAAGATTGGTGACTGCTTGCTTGGTAGTAAGGAAAAAAGCGCCAGAATGAATCCCTAATTTCTAAGTTGACTCAGTGGATAGTAACATCCTTCACTAAAATAAAAAAAAAATATATTGTAAGGGTCTCCCTGGTGGCGCAGTGGGTTAAGCAACGCACTATGAAGCAAGCCGCAGCCACTGCAGCACAATTTCGATCCCTGCCGCCAGCCAGGGAGGGGACTGACATGGCGTGGCAAACCTCTCCTGCTGTGCCCGCTGCTCCCCTCAGCAGTGTGTTTCAGTCAGTCTGCCTGTTCTGTTCCCTGCTCTGTCTCTGGTGAATCCTCTCAGTTCCCTGGACTCTGTCCCGTACCCCAGATCTTGTATGCATAAAAAATTTTAAAAAATGTTTTAAGAAATATTGTAAGAAGAGTAGATTTTCGGAAAATAGCATCAATTGTGAGTATGCTGACTTTGAAATATCTGTGGAATATCTAGGTGGCAGCTGGCTGGACAGTGAAAAATATGACTCTGGAACTCAGGAGAAGAGTCTGAGCTTCTCATTCAATGAGAGTCATTGGTGTAATTTTAGATATCTTGATTTTAGATTCTGTAATATGCTAAACAAATATTAAAGTTATTGCATCAATAAATTTTGTGTTATGTGTTTTTGACCACAACTTATAAAACAAAAATTATTGGACAGTAAGTATAGCCTAGGTTATGACCAATCTAACAGATGCCGGCCATAAAAGAATATAAGTGGGCATGGGTGAAATCCTTAAAGATTTAAGATGTGGACATTTAAGAGGTAGACAGAAAAAAAAAAAATCAACAGCAATAAGTGACCAGAGAGATCACTGAAAAGCATATGAAATGACAGAACAATTGAGAATTTAAGTTGAGGATTATGCTTGGTTTAGATGATCAAAATCACTGATGGTGAGATACAAAACCATAGCAAAGGACCTATTGGTTAATAAAATCTTGCCTACTGGATTAATATAAATTATATTTACTTCTCAAGGTATATAATTTCAAAAAATATTTAATTATACTAAGTTAGGTAAAAATACACAGAAAATGGAGTGAACTGATCTAATAGAGTCACAATCTTGAGGCGCTAGCTATAAACTACAACGTAGAGAAGCTTAAAAAAATCAAAGAATTTTTAAAGAGTACACGTGACGGGGAAATAAACACTAGTAAGGTGAATGTATGAAAAGAGTTTGAGTGGCAGATTCGTTCTGTTACACTGGAAGGAAAAGGAGATTAAAAAAATGGAGGGCTGAAAAAAAAATCAAAGGAGACAAGATGCATTTGAAGGAAACACAAAGAACTTGAAAGAAACATGGGTGAGGAGAAATGGAAACAATGGCGTCTCAGTGTGCAGAGCTGGAGACAAGCTCGTGTAGCAACTTCCAAAGAAAGACTGTAAACTGAATTTTCCTACCATCGTGTTTCTTTTTTTTAATTCTCAAATACTATTTTTGTTCTTTTCTTAGAGGCAGAAATACTGAGAGTGAGAATAGACTGGAAAGACACTTATGGTTTCAACACAAACTACAAAATAAATTGGTTAAAAACTGGGTTGAATGATAAAAATACTTTAAAATCTCCCTTCCTCTCCCTTTTAAAATTGCTGTGGTACTTTTCAGAGTAGAAATCAAGGGAAGGCCAGTATTTCTGATGTTCATACACTTTTTTTTTCTGGATATTTTGTGAGTGTAAATTTGCCCAGTGGATTCAGGAAGACCATGTGTATTTTTTTTAAGCAAACAATGAGCCAGCAGGAGGTTCAAAGTTCTCCACATGGAGTTGTCACTCAAAGCACTGACATCAAAATCAATGAAAAGTGGCTCCACTCTTGTTCTGAGCATAATTTGGAGAAGGGTTCAGGGGGAAAGCATGAGAAGACAGCTGAGAAAAATAGGAGACAGATACACAGCAAAGACGGGGGGTAATAGGCTATAAAAACTGAATCTGGCAAAAATAATCCATATTCCCCATGGGATGAATGTGAACATCACTAGAATGGAGATTCTTTAACCGCACAATTTCTGTGAGCCCTCTTTGTCCTGGGCACTGCTTTAGATACCAAGGATGCAGTGGTAAACACTGCACAGGCCTGTGTCACGGAGTGACACACGGAGCTCACATTTTGATAGAGAAAAGAGAAAACGTGTGTTTCCAACAGTGATAAAAGCAATAAAATAAAAAGAACCAAGTGAAGTGTAAGAGAGGGGAAACAGGTAGGGACAGGGTCCATTAAAAACAAACCATGAATTCATTGTGAAGACTTAGGCACATCTGTTAACCCCGGTACGCTTTCTTAGCTCCTCTAGCTAGCTCTGTTTCTGAAACAAATACTGTCTTTACTTCCACTTCTTTTATACTACTACTCTTAGCACCATTATTCATTCCCCAAGTCTCTTTTCCACTCCTCATTAAAACTCATGCTTATTTCTGGAAGCCTCATGGGAGCTGGGCTCCCTTTCTCTACTTAGCCTTGCTTGAAATTTCCCTGTGAATCCTCAGAACCTTTATTATAAATATACACCTTTACTATTTATGGTTTCTATTTGTGACTTCCTCACTGATGCTCAGGTAGTGGATCTTTCAGGCTAAGCAAAAACAGTCAGTCTGTCCTCAGGAACCTCATAGTAGAGTCCAGTATGTAAGTGTAGGAATATGTGTGTGTGGGGAGTGGGGTGCAACATAATTTCAAATTTTCTCACAATTAAGTGGGTGATTTGATGTGTGCTCTGGAAGACAAGCATCGATGACGAACAGTGAAGAATCTAACCTAGTAGGGGAGGTTAAGGAAATCTTCCCAGAGCACATTTGAAGTGAGACCTGAAGTGAGTCAGGATCAGATGGGAAAAGCAAGGGGAACGTGTCCCTATATAAGAGGGGCCACGATATACACTGAAACTTAGTAGGGAAAAGCAGGCACTTAAAAATAAAACAGATCAAAACACAACAAAACACACAGAAACAGGCCAATGCAGAAAGAAGGGGGAAGCAGTGCCTATTTGGCATAAGGTGAGGGAATGGCAAAGCCACTCTACACAGGTCCTGTGAGCTTTCGATAGTTGTCATTTGAGAACACCTGGAAGCACCAGAGTTTTTTTTTTTTTAAGATTTATTTATTTATGCATACAAGCACTGGGGTACAGGCCAGAGGTATGGGGAGGTAAGAGAAACCAGATAGAGCAGGGGACAGAACAGGCAGATGAACTGAAACACACTGCTGAGGGGAGCAGTGGGTGAGGCTGGAGAGGTCTGCTGTGCCACGTGGGTCCCCTCCCCAGCCGGCAGCAGGGATCGAACTCGTGCTGCAGTGGCTGTGGTTTGCTTCACAGTGTGTTGCCCAACCCACTGTGCCACCAGGGAGGGCCCAGCACCAAAGAGATTTAAAGCTAGTTCTGACCTCAAATTTGTATTTTAAAAGGATCACACAGCTATAATATGTAGGGGAGCAGTGACTGAGGGAGATTTAAGTTGGGATGACCATATCATTTGCCACCAAAACCTGAATCACGTTAAAAGTGGAAGGGGTGGGGTTACATTTCATTGAGGCTAGAATTACTAACCACTTTTGCCCAGGGCAAACCAAGACTATGGCAGCTTAATGGAAGGCCACTGCTACATCCAGGAAAGAGAGGATGGGAGACTGGGCAGATACAGTACAGGATCAGCCCGGAGAAGAGAGTTGATAAAAGAAATATCCAGAAAGGAAAATGAACTGGACTTGGTGATGGAGATCTAGAAGGAGTGAGGAGAGAAGCTATCAAAAGTGACTCTTAAAGTTTGCTCCTGGATCACCTGTGCCAGAAAACCTGAGTGGTGGGGGGGTTACAGGGGACGATCACAAATTTTATTACAGGGGACTACCACGAGGTTATTTTTGATTTATCTAAGAGGAACTGTTTATTAAATATTAATAAACAGTTAAATACAGTCTGAAGATAGAGAAAATGATTTCTTCTATCTATCCCTTCCTTTCTTCCTTATTGTCTCTGGATCCCCTGAAATCATGGTCGGGACAAGGACTTATGTGCAGGTCATTCTGGGGGACACACAAACATTTCTCAGTCCATTTAAAGCGAAACTTCGAGAAAATCTGGCTTCATTTCTCCTGGTTTTCTATTTCTGATTCTGGCCTCTCCTCAGTCACCTTTGCTGGCTTGCTTTCCTTTGCACTTCCAGTACGGGGAATTCCTCAGGGTTCTGGCCTATGTCCTCTTCTCATGCTATACACACTACCCAGGTAATCTCCATTCTGGAGAGTTCAGTGCTGCTTTATTGTATATTCTGATGACTGTGGTATCCATATTTGTGGCTTAAACCTCTCTTCCGGCTCGTCTGCACTGTGGTCTTACACAAGTATCTCCACAGTTTAGTAATTGCCATTATATCCATGAATGGCCACTAATATCCACCCAGGATATGAGTTGAGGGATTCTATTGAGCTCTGCATCTCTCTCTCTCCTATACCCAGAGTCTGTTGTTTCTACAATTTAGTGTCTCTTTCATTTGTCCACTCTACCTCTATCCCCTTTCCCTCTATCCTAGTCATCACGATCACCTCACCTGGACCACAGGAGCACCTGCCAGTGCTAGTCTTACCCAATCCATCCTCTACTCCTTCAGCAGAACAATTTCTCTAAAACCCAAATATGATCATGCCACTAACTTCTTTAAAATGCTTCAGTGGCTTTCAATTGCCCTTTAAATAAAATGTGATTGATCTCACTAATATGCCTTCAAAAGCAATTTAAGAACATGCCCGCATTTTCAGCCTCAACCAGAACTTCCTCCCTGACAAGTCCCTCCTTGCCTGCTCCCCACCCATTTCAAGGCTTCGCCCATACTGGCATTTTTAAAGAAGTACCAGACTCCTTTTGCCTCTAACCTTTACTTATGCCATTTGTCCTGCTGGGAACAGTCTCCCCTCCCCCCGTACCTCCCGCCTGTTTGTCTATTACAGGTACATCTACACACATACCCTTCAACTCTCATCTTTAAAAAAATGCCCCCCCCTTTTTTTTTAACTTTCCCACAGAAAGATTGTCCTGACATCTGCTAACCACGCCATTCCAGACTCGGTTTTGATTCTTTCATAGCATTCTATATCCTAGTATTTGTCACAGTTATTTAATGGTCTTGCTGCCTAAATGTTCAAGAATCATGCTACATCTGGCATCTAGTATACAACGGAGTGCACAGCAAGCCATAATAAGTTATTTGTTGGGTGCCTCCCTGGTGGCCTAGGGATTACATCTCAGCACTGTCACCATAATGGCCTGAGTTCAATCCCTGGCCAGGGAGCTGACCCACAGGGTGCAGCAGACCTCTCCTGTCTCACCCGCTGCTCTCCTCAGCAGTAGATCTGCTCTCCTCAGTAGATCTGCCTGTTCTGTTTCCCCACTCTGTCTCTGGCGAATCTTCTCACCCCCTGTACCTCTGGCGTGCACGCCATTTCTTCTATGCATAAATAAAAATACATCTTAAAAGATATGTTATTTGTTGAATTAGCACAGTGACAAATGGCACCAATGTATATGAAAAGCTCCACTTATATTTAAACAATTTTAAAAATCTTTAAAGGGACATTTTAGGTTTAAAACAGAGCTGAGAGGCAGATAAGGAGATTTCTGATATACCTGCTCTCCCCACATAAGCCTTCCCCATTATCAACATAACTCACTAGAACAGTACATTTTTTTTACTAGGAAGGAAATTGCAGTGATACATTATAATCACCAAAATTCCACAGCCTACCATAGAGTCACTCTTGATGTTATACATTCTATAGTTTTGGACAAATGTACACTGACAAATATCCATCATAGTGTATTATCACAGAGTAATTTAAAACCCCCAAAATCCTCTGTGATAGGTGTCTATACACCTATCATTTCCACTGCCTTGACCCATGTCAAGCACTGATCTTTTTATTGACTTTATAGAATTACCTTTCCTAGAAGAGTTAGAGTCATACAGCATGTGACCTTCTCAGATTCATTTCTTTGACTTCGTAATATGCATTTTAGGTTCCTCCATGATTTTTTATGAGTTGAGGGCTCATTTCCTTTTAGCTATGAAGAATATTACACTGTGTAGAGAACACAGTTTACTATTAACTTACTCAAGGCTATTTTGGGTGCTTCTGAGTTTTTGTAATTATGAATAGTGCTTCTATAAACATCCATATTTAGGTTCTTATATGGACATCAGTTTCCCACCCCTTCTGGTAGATGCCAAGGAGTTTAATGGCTTGATAGTATTTTAGGATGACATTTTGCTTTGTAAAAATCCCCACCGGTCTTCTACAAAGGCCATGCAATCTTCCCAGCAATGAACAAATGTTCTTATTATTCCACATCCTTGCCAGCATTTGATACTGTCATCGTTCTGGGTTTTTGCTATTCTAGTAGACGCAAGGTGCCATCTCCTTGTTTTGTTTCTTTGATGACATATGATGTTGAGTCTTTTCATATGTTTATTTGCCATTTGTATATTTTCTCTAGTCAAGTGTATTTAAGGTCTTTGGCCCATTTTACATCAGGTTGTTTGTATTCTTATTGCTGAGTTTTAAGGACTCCTTGTATATTTTGTATAACAGTCCTTTACCAGATGTGTCTTTTGAAAATATTTTCTACTCTGACTTGTCTTCTAAGGCCATTGAAAAGTGTTCTTTTTTTAGTCTACAAAATTAGAACCCACTATTGAGAAAAGAACTTCACCAATAACTAAGAATATATTGGGAAATGGTTTCTCATTTCCCTGAAAGTAATATTTCCTGCTGCTTCTACCTAAATACTTTTTCTCTTTCCAAGTAGTTCATTATTTAAGTGTTAGTTGAAATGGGATGATCATAGCCCTTTTCTGCTGATGTATGATGCCTCTTTGGCAAATCATTCCAGTTTTGCAGAAGTGTGCTAAAGGTTTCAAGGTTCAAAGAAAGCTCAGATGTGATGTACATCATTGTCATCCCTAGAACTATGAGCATAATTAGAATCTAGATGATATAGAAACAATTACCTCTACTTATAGGTGTCTCAATATTAAATATATGGAACTTCAGATGCTAATTATGTTCACACACAAGATATTCTAAAACCTAGTCACACTCCTTATGTATTTTCACTGTTGAGACAGGAAAATGTTCTCCCAAGTGAAGACAAAATGTTGTAGGTTTAGAGGTCTGCCCTGGTGGCGCAGTGGGTTAAGCAATGCACTATGAAGCAAACTGCAGCTACTGCAGCACAAGTTCGATCCCTGCCGCCGGCCAGGAAAGGGACCCACATGGTGTGGCAGACCTCTTCTGCTGTGCCCACTGCTCCCCTCAGCAGTGTATTTCAGTTGATCTGCCTGTTCTGCTCCCCGCTCTGTCTCTGGTGGTGAATCCTCTCACCTTCTACAACTCTGGCCTGTACCCCAGTTCTTGTATGAATAAAAAAATAAATCTTTTAAAAAAGTTGTAGGCTTAATTCTATTTATATAAAAATATTAAATGATTTTCAAATGTCCGAGGGACAGTTAATATCAAGTATTTTATCGTCTTCACTTTTATTATGAGGATATTTCAAATTTCCAACCTATGCTAAGCAAATGATATTCTTATTTCTTAGTAAACTATAAAAATACCATTGGCAAGAAATATTTTTCTCCCTGGAGATCCTTTAAAGAGATTAGAGAAATACATTCAACAATGTATACTCGTGTATTAGTTACCATGAATCTATCAGTATGTATTTATTTACAAAAGGGGTCAATAACTACAGTTCTTAGGCTATGTTTAACCTGCCTGTTCTTGTAAATGAAGTTTTAGTAGAACACAATCACATTCATTCATTTATGAAACTTTTATGGATATTTTAGCCCATCAACAGGAGAGTTGACTTTCTTACTTGCAAAAAACCTAAGATAGTCACTCTTTGACTATCTATTTCTTCACAGAAATAGAGTGCAAACCTTCTTACAGTGATTTAAGATCATTAGCCTAGACCTCTAACTGAAATAGTGTGTTCTTTAAGGAATAAGAACAATAATAATAATAACAATAACAGCAATAAAGACACAGAAACCAAAAATGAGGAGACAAGGACAGACTGGGGACACCTGGTGG
>JAGFMF010012069.1:11636395-11706109 GCA_019455555.1 Galemys pyrenaicus | reverse complement strand
GTGCACTGGTGAGATGGTGATGGGGAATACATGGGGATTACAATTAATGGCAAGTATATGTAAATTTTAAAATATTTTAATAAAAAGAAAAAAAATAAATGAGTAACTTAAGACTTTTTTCACCTGAGATAAATTATATCCAGCAAGCTTCAAAAGGCATCCCTTATTTGCAGTGTGCTGTTATTTGATGGATAAATTTCTCACTGGCGTATTTAGAACAACAGACCAGATATAGGAAGATAAAAGCTTTTGTCTCGAGTACCCTCTTATTCAGTTTCTTCGAGTACAAGATATTTTTAAGGTCAAAGTTGATAATGTGCACTTGTAAATAACTTTGTTTGTAACCATAGATTTCAATGTTTGGTTTTCTCCATTTCCAGCTTTGCTGACTGCAGTTGTAACTTGTTTTAGTTGATATGCATGTGGCCGTCTGACCAATCTTATCATTCATTTAGTTATTCTGCCACTGCCAATTTAAGCCTTGAGTGTGCATCTCTGAGTGTAGCTTATTACTGCCCTCATCTTTCCTGCCCACTCAGGTCTACTCACTCATTCATCTCAATCCACTTGCACCCACTGCCTTTCTTACACTGCCTTTGGCTATAATGCCTCAGATTTATCCTTATGTGAAAAATACAACCCAGTCCAGACATGCTTGAGAGGGACACTGGCTTGCACAGAAGTCATAAATACCCCTTTTGATGAGCTCTAACAAGACTATTAATTTTATTCTCTTTCATTTTCATAGAAATTACAGTATCATCTAGTCCAGTGCCTTTTAGAATTCTTAAAGCAAATACCACCTGCTTTAAATGAAATCTTAAGAAACACCTCACCATGTGATTATGAAAAGGGAGAGGGTAGCACACTGAAACTGGAGATATGAGACCACGGGAGGCATGGGGCCATATTGGAGGGGCACCCATGTCTTTGAAAGTAGAAGGAAAGACTCTCCAGAAGGAATGATGTACCCTGTGTTTCTGGCTTGTGTGCTTGGTTGGATAAAGTCCAAGGCAATATTCATTTCAATTATTCAAGCGGAAGTAAACAATGGGCTCTAGTTATTCGTCACACCTACTGAACAAAGAAAACACTAGGTAATATTTTTGTAAATTTAGGTCTGAAACAAGAGAGAATTTACCAGGGAGGCTGTGGTGCTCCTTTCGATGAGATTAAACGAAGTGCTGTTTAAACAGATTTCTTTAATTGATTTTGAATTGCAGCAGGGCACTGAACTATAGTACCTTGTGGTCTTTCCCAGATCTACTTTTTATGATTCTGTTGCTGAGCTGGCTGTTTGACCTTGGAGTGACGGATATAGAACCGAGAGAATAAATAAAGCTAAAAGTAACACTGTGGCAGAATCAGACTTACCATCTCAATGCCCTTTCCTGTCCCCATGGCCCTATCTTCTAGGGCAGGGGAAAAATAGAGAAACAAAGAAAGAAAATACCTATTATATATTTCTTCATACCAAAACCCCTTTCATAACCAAGCAGTTAGTGCTAAGAATCAAGTGTGCTGCTATTTAAGACCTACCTAAGTCCACCCATATAGCTTTAATATGCGATTTGAATGTTATGTGAGAGAGGACAGGAGGTGGCAAAAAGAGCACTGTTGTGGAGATTCATTTGGAGAATGTATTACAACACTATGAAGAGCATGGTGGAACTTACTGTACAGTCATTGCAGCCCACTGCGTCATCTGCACTACCAAGACCAAGTATGTGTGGCATAGAGATTAAAAGACAGGCATGGACTTTAGGAAGATACAGGTTCGGCATCATGCTGTGTCCACTTAGTAGCTGGTGATCTTTGGGATAACAACTTTCTTTAAGCTTTACTTTACCTCCTATGGTAAAACAAAGAAAATAACATGATACCCATCTTATAAGGCTGCGAGAAGATTAAACGGAACACTGCACAAAGAATGCTTAGCAAAATGCCTGCTGCAGAGCAAGGCTTTAATGCATGTTAACTCTAAGATAAATATTAGGTGCGTCTGGGTCAATGCAAAAGCCAGGGGGAATAACTGAAATGAAAGCAGGTATTAGGTTTGAAAAAAACCCATGCTATGCCTAGGTATTACTGGAGTAGAACCAGACTGCGAGACCTCAGAGACCCTCTAGCAGAGCTAAACACAGAGTGACAATGTTGTTTTGCCTGATTTCCATCGGACCTTTGTTGTTCAAGCACATTTTCCTCAATAGGCTCAATATGAAGCATTTATTCATCCCGATAATAGATACAAATCCACGCATTCAAATGTTCCTTGGAGTCAGAGATCAAGATGGAAATCCCCAGAATCATAGAGATTTGTGTCTATAAACTTGCTTATTATATTCCCATTCAAGGAGGTTGGAAGGAATAGTGTCAGCTTTTTAACCAAAATCTTTTCATTACATCTCCCTGTTGGGGTTGCGGCACATGCTGTGAGTGACCTCCAGAGATCCTCCAGCTGTATGCAGAGAGCAAATTGAATCTGAAAGCTTTATTAGACAAGTTTGTCTTTCAGCTGGTGGAAGTGGATGTCAGCTGAATCGAAAAAATAAAATTTCCTGTGAAACTGGGTCTTGACCTTGGAAAAAAATCTCGAATCAAAGTGCACGATTCAATTCTGAGTTATGTCTTTATTTATTAAACATGGAGTGCAGGTTTAAAAGAAAAAGGTACACTGTACTTTAAAAATAAGTAAGACAAATAACAGGACTCTTCTTCTGATCTTGCTGAACTTCGCAAGCAAAAACACTTATCACCAAATCATAGGGTTTAAAAAATATGCTTAACTATTTAGGAAAACAACCTTTCTCCTTCAATATGAGAAGGAAAAGTACTTCCTCCTCCATCTGTAATCCATAATAAATATAGAAGTCTAGTTATATATTTTATTCATAAATTTCTACAAGAATAAACAACAGTCCTGGGAAGCTGAAGATATATTGGAGATTGGCTACTTTGCTTTATTTCAATATTATCTTCTACTTTTCTAGTGGCACCCTACTTAGTTTTTGCTTTTTAATATTGGAGAACAATGTGGTTCTTTTAAGTTATGATAATTATCTCAGAAGCAAGGACTGCAGGTATTATAATTTCGACTATTTTTCTAGTGTAGGTCTATATTACAAGTCAGCCAGTGGTACAGTTGGTACTGTTAGCAATTTTGCCTAAATATTAGAATAGCTAGATTCAATGTCTGTTTAATGAACTCATCGTGGACTGGAAAGTACTTTGGAAAATGAGATTAAAACATACTTGATTTAAAATACTGAAGACAAAAGAAGAAATAAACTATGAATTTTGAGAGAGAGGTAGCATGCTTGGGACTGTCAAGCAGAAGTTCTTAAACTGGATATGAAGATACACATAGTGAAGAATGAGCATTAAGCCCCTCAGCAGTGTACTTCTGTTGATCAGTCTGTTCTGCTCCCCGCTCTCTGTGGTGAATCCTCTCACCCCCCACCCACCTCTGGCCTGTACCCCAGCGCTTGTATGCATGAAAAAAAAAATCTTAAAAAAAAAAAGAATGAGCATTAAGGAATGAGATGGAGGCTACATTCAGCCTGAAAGATTTGTGTGAAAGTCACTGAATATTCTAATTTTACCAATAGTGATGCTTTTAAAAAATTAAGACTTATTGCTAAGATTGTGAACGTATGTATATTGCTCATCTGTGTCTAAGTGGAGAAAAAGTTGAGATTTTTCAAAATGCTAATGAATATTGAGAGAGATTGGGCTGGAGTCCATATTCTGCAACTAAACAGTTGGACAAGCACATAATCACTTAATCGTCTTGCTATTACAAATGTATAGGAGGTTGATTTATTTGATCCCACTCGAAAAGAAATCTACTATTTGGTCAATAAGTACCAGTTGAACTCCTACTACATGCTAGTCTGTGAATAAATGTTGGTGATATTGATAAACAAGATAGAAAAAAGATTTTCTTGGAACTTACTACCTATTAAGAAATGAAAAATAAATAATTACACAAACAATTATCAGTCAAAATAATAAGGACATAAAAGAAAAACAAACACATGATTTGATAATCTATTCCTAGGGGGTTCAAGAGAAAGACCCTAAAGAATAAGAGCTACAGTTGAGATCTCAAGGATGAGTAAGCGGAGGAATCACCCTGATGAGACAGTAGCAGGCATGGAAATGCTGAACTCGAGAAGCATCAAGCATGTAAATCTAGCCAGAGGGGCTGGATTTGAAGAAAAAGGGGACACTGGAACAAAAGTGCAGGCAAGGGAACAAACCGTCATGAAAGACAGTGCCATGCCAATGACCTGGAAATTGATTCTAAAAGTAGTGGGACACCATTCAAAGACTATAATGAAATGAGAGGTCTATTCTGCATTATCATCATCATCATCGGTGGAACATGTTTATCTGGGGCAATGGATTAGAGGAAAGTAATCTAGCAAGCATCCAGTTAAAACAGGAAGGCATGGAGTTGAACAAAAATAATTGGAAAAATATTTAAGTAATAAAATCACTAGGACTTGGTGACTGATTTAGATAAGGAATGTGAGGGGGTGGAAATAGGAGTCATCCAGGGTCACTTACTGGTACAGGCTTGAATGAATGGTGTTGTCATGTTCTGAGATATGGCCTCCAAGAGGGCAGGGGTGCATGAGATTGACTAGCTCAGTTTTGGGCACAGTGGATTTGAGCAGTCTAGGAGACATACAAGTGCAGATGTCGAGTGGGCTGCTGAAAATATAAGTTCTCCTCAGTTCAGTCAGCATTTCATCTTTCTACTAACGTAGCTAAGTTTGCTAACCCAAAGTTTGATTCCACAGTTTTACCTTACTAGACTCATAGGAACATAGCATTCAACATAGTTTATCAATTCCTTCTCCTTAATTCACTTCCCTCATTTGCCTTCTAGGTTACCATACCATCCTCATTTCCCTCCATTTCTACACTAGATACCTCTCACTATATCCCCTACCCTTTCTATAAGGGTCCTCCAGGGCTCAACTTTTGCACACTCTTCTCTATCTATATTCACTCCCTGGATTTAACAAGCTCAGCTCCATGCTGAAAATGGTACACTCAGAGCTCAGGATCAGATCTCTCTGCCAAACTCCAGGTCATACATCCCTCTATCCATGCTACATCTTCATCTGGATAACTAGTCAGCATATGCAACTTAATTCGTACAACGTGGAGATCTTTCTATTGCCCTCCTCATCACCCTGTATCTCCTACCATTTTCCCTATCTCAAGGTCAAAGACATCACCACTTTTACAATTTTCTTAGATCCAGAACCTCATCACATCTTCTCATTCCTCAAAGGAAATCTGGCAATAAATCCTGTTAACTCTATTTTGGGGCACATCCATCCAGAACTTGTCCTTCTCACTACTCCACTGTCTCTGCTCAGGACAAAATGCCTTCATTTATCACCTAGTTTATTAGCTAATAAGTGTCTTACCTGGTCCTCTTTCGTTTTATCTTTCCTTTTCCCCCACCACTGGTTATTAGCACATCCACGATATTTTTGCCAAAACCTCAGTCACATCAATTCACTACTGGACTTAGAAGCCTTCACTAGGTTTTTGTCATACAAATGTGACCTTTTCTCAAGTCTTACCGCTTTCTCCTTCACTAATTCTGCTCCAACCACACTGGATATTCTTTCGAAACCACGCATGTTTTAATCTCATAGCCTTTGGTTAGACTGCCATTCCTGGAACACTACAGCCTAGAATGTTCTCTGCTAGGTGGCCACATGACTCACATTCTGATCACATCAATGCCTTTACATAAACTTGACCTTTAAAGTGAAGTTGTCTCTACAAACGCTGTCCTCATTCTCCATGTATGTGTTCCTTACACTCTTTCCTGCTTTATTTTTCATTCCAGATTTCACCCAGTATCATGCAAATATATTGGATGTATTTATTGTCTATCCCCAAAAGAGTGTTTGCTCCATGAAGACAGGGATGTTTATCTTGCTTTCCACTCCTAAGTTCATGAATTAATCTGTAGCTATTGATCGCCAGAGGAGTGTAGCTTTAAAATAAGAATGTCGGAAACTTCAATATATAGCTGACACTTGAATTCACGCAAACTGATAGAATTACTTAAGAGGTTAAACAACATGAAAAAAAGCAGACCTATATTACTTTAAAGATTTGAAATCCAATTAGAGGAGGTAGACACAGTCAGGGAGCTGGAGGAGAAGAGCAGCCAGGAACGTAAGAAGAAAAACAGAGTGTGGTGTTGTGGACGTGGAAGCATAGAGGGAGCATTTCACAACATCAGTGGCTAACTGCATTACACACTGCTCAGAGTTTACATGAGATGAGGACTGAAGTGTTTCTTTAAAATAGAGACCACTTCTGCCCTTAGGACACATTCAGTGGGCTAACAGGGACAGTGTGCTAGGCTGCAGTGGGAGGAAGCAATAAGAACAGAAATGTAGATGACTGTAGAAGAGTGGCTTCACAGGAGAGAAGAGAGATTTGTCAGACTCTTGAGGGGAATGCATGGTTCAAGGAGAATAGTTCCCGGATGGGGAAAACATGAGCTGCAGATGAAACTCTGTAAGCATATTTAAAGATACTTTATATTGCAAAGGAAAGATCTTTGGATCTTCCAATTTAGAAAGGCACGGCTGCACGGCTGGTCAGCTAACATGCGGGAGAAAACTGCCAGGTTCTCAAATAGTTGAGAAATTTATTATGAGTTAGTAGTACATCACAGCAGACAGAATGATGCCATCATATCAGGGAGAAAAAAAGGATAGACAGACCTTGTGATATGATTGAGATATCTATGAGTAGACCAGTAATTATGGAACAGGTTTCAACTTTTCTGAAGAGTTCAGCTGAGAAATAATATAGAAAACAAAAAAAAAAAAAACAAACAAAATTTGGGTGTGTGAAAGGGGGTTACAGGGATATATAAACATCTGAGAAGCAGTTTTTTGCCTGAGAGTCCTTGAAGACTTGCCCAATTTATGCTAGAAAGGGAATCTTTGAAATAACAAAATTTAAAATAATGAAGGAGCATTGTCTAAAAGTACAGTGAGTGAAACGCTCCTTTCCAACTCGAAACATAATTTACATGGTAACTGGAATTTGGGTTAGGCAGGTGAAAGACAGTTTTTAGGATAATAATGTTGGTGGAACATGAACTAAGAGGGGGGAGGAGGAAGGAGGGAAGGAAAGAGGGAGGGAGGAAAGTGAGGGGGGGGGGAGAGAGAGAAGGAGGGAGAAGAAGAGAGAGAGAGAAAGTGTACATATTCAGGCTAGCATGAAGACCTCACAAAGACTTTTGAGATCACAATCTTATAATTTACAATTTAAGTGCATAACTGCTATAATTTCCTTCTGGAATTTTCTTTGAGGGCAAAGTTATATTCAACTTCGAAATGATTCAGTGAAATTTTAGGAAATATTAGGAAGATATCATGAGGGCTTACTTTTATGGGCACTGGGGCATAAATGTATTTCAGTCTTTCTCATTTCTCCTTGAGAATAGCTTGAGAAGAAATTTGACATTAGGGTATGCACACTCCACAGTGTTTCTGGCAAAGGTTCTTTTTTGGAAGGGGTTAAACAATATAAGGAGGGGTAAGATGATTTTACTGTAACAAACCTTTATTTCTGTTTAAATGTAGGATATGGGTAATGAAAATCCCCAATGATCACAACACTTAATTTAAACACTTATGTTTTTGCCCTCCTCTGCTTGTTTTCTCTCTCTCTCTCTCTCTCTCTCTCAAACTCCCAGAAATGCTTCCAACAAGTATTAGAAGTGATGTTGTAGAGCTTCTCTTCCTTTGCCAGTTCAGATCCCAAAGCTCGCCCCTCCCTGGAGATGGCGATCAAGCACTAAAACTGCCAAAATGTGAAGCAAGGAAGAGAGGGAAGCTCCTCATAACAGAATGGGTAACTAATGTCTAAACATTAGTTTTCCAGTCTTTCGCTGTAGTGGGTATTAACAACGGCAGCCACCGCTAACCAGGACACAGTGCTGAAGAACCTGGCCTGGGACCAGGGACTTACACTGTTTATAGAGACATACTTAATTCTGATTAACGTGAGCAATCCAAAGCTTCCCCAGCCCAGGCCCACTGTTGTCTCTTTCCTTTGTATTGTGTGACAGAGCTCATATTTCAAGCACCATTCCCTCACTGACGCACAAAACATGATTTCATTAGTTTGTTGACACCAAGAATGAGAGGGTCACAGTGATTGCTCAGGGCTTTGAACTCTTTGGGGGAGGGTCTAACATCCCTTTCCTCACATTTTTTGATACAAAATCTTACTCCTAGTGTGTTAACGATGAGACGTTTTCAAGGCTTCAAGGTTTCAACAATAAATCAAATGATGCGGCAGTCACATCCTAGGTGTTTTCATTAGTGCACTTGTGTTAATGATGCAGAGAAAGACTGGCTTCACTTAAAGTGATGTATCTTCTCCTAAAGGTTCAACTGAAGCTGAATCAACAGTGGGGAACATATTCTGAACAGGAAAGGATATGGGTGGCTCCTCCCCTTGCATCTCTGAAAAGGATGGGACCCCAAAAATGGAGTAAGAATGTGAGAACTAATTGATAGCTTCCTTCCTTCTGTCATGATGACTGCAGATAAACAGAGGCCATTTCCACAATAAATTCATCATTTTCTTGCAATTTAAATCAAACAACTCAGTACATGGGGATTACAATTGATGGCAAGTATATGTAAATTTAAAAAAAATTATCTTAATAAAAAATTTTTAAAAAATAAAAATTAAAAAAATAAATCAAACAACTTAGTAGTAGTGTACCAAGATTATAGTTAAGTTCCAATTAACCTCCTGCTTTTATCAAACTGCCTAGATATTTTTTTTTGCCTAGATATTTAAAGCATGATTAAAATAGTCTGGGGATGCTTTATTATATTCTACATAGGTGGATGAATTCAAATAATAAATGTATAAATACTCTTGTGTGTGTTTTGATATGTATACATACACTTAACATTTTAAATGAAGATACAGAAGTCACTGTTTGAGATATGGTATTCTAATAAATAGTATAAGGTTTGAAATCACAGAGGCCTGTCATGAAATACCCAACTTTGTCATTTACTAGCCTTGTAACCTTGGACAGATGATTAAACATTCTGACCCCTTGTTATCTCATCTGTGAAGCAGGAATCACAACACAGCTCATCCAAAAGATATAAGCATGGCCCTAATTTCTAAGACCCAGTGTATTAATTTAACTTAACCCAGAAATAGACCCTAAGATGAGGATTTGTGTACAAGTAGTTTAATTGGTAGAGAGTCACAGAAAGCTGTGAAAGAAATGGGACTGGGAAAGGTGTATAGCAGTGCATGGCAGTACTCATGTAATCACTGTGGACAACCGCGGCTCAACCCATGGGGTGGCTGGTGTGGAACACACCTCTGAGTCAGATGCAAGGACTGAAGAAGATGGCATTTCTTCATCAGTTCATGCCCAGTGGTTGGGCAATGCTCCGGGGGTGTTTTCTTCCTAACACTTCAAACCTGTTCTGCAAGTGGGTGAGCTTCTCCTGTGAAATCTGTGCCCCAATGTTCACTGCAGCACTGTTTACAACAGCCAAGTTGTGCAAACAACCTAAGTATCCAAGGTCAGAAGGGTGGACTAGGAAAAATAAGGTTTATGTACACAGTGGAATACTACTCAGCTATTAAAAAAAAAGATGAACTTTTGCCATTTGCAAGTGTGGGTGGAGGTATTATGCTATGCTAAGAAAGAGAAAGACAAATGCTGGATGGTTTCACTTACATGTGAGATACAGAAAAACAGAACAATGGGTCAGAAAAAATCAGTGCAAAACCAACCCTGGAGATGTGACTATAGAATTGAGGCTACAAGAAGGAAAAGGAGAGGGGGAAACGCACAGGGGAAAGGGTAAAATGGACGATGGTGAAGGAATATGGATGCGTTGGTGACTGGTGCAGTGTGGTGTGGTAACATGCATCTGAGGAGGTGTGTTCCTCTGCCTCTGAATCACGGTGCTGTATACCAAGGTTACCTCAATAAAAAATAAATAGAAAGAAAACAAATATTGTGTACGTGATACAAGAAAAGGGTCTCTATGGCCAGAGAAAGTGCCCAGGCAGAGCTGTAGGCATTGCTCTGAGAAGCATCAGGGCTTACAGGAAGCACTGGTGCTGGAGGTATGGGTAGGGCATTATGGGTCAAATCTGACTCCCCCCATTTCTGTTTGTATAAAGTGTTACTGGAACACAGCCACGCCCATGTGTTTGCATACTGATGACAGTATGGACGCTTTTAGTGCAAAGTGACAAAGTGATGGCGTGACCCACAAAACTGAAAATATTTACTCTCTGGCTCTTTATGAGATGAGTATGATGATTCCTTATCTATTTGGTAGCACAACTGAGATTAGAATTTAGACTTCTTGACCTCCAATGCAGCACTTTCCTAATTACACTTGAGACTTGCTCTCTCCAAAATTAATTACAGGAAGAGATGGTTTTACTAGTGTGTAATCAACTAGAAGCCTCTATTAATTGGCACTTCTATATGTCTCTACACAATGGCTATTCTTCTCATAGCTATTGCTCTGGGACACTTGAAGAACTCCAATATCCTGACTTGGACTCTTCACATTAAGTATGTTCTCTATGCAATTTCTTCTGAAAAAGCTAAATCGGGTATTGTGGAATGTGAGTGTTCTCAGACCCAGCAGCTTGTGGATAAGAAAGGATTCACGGTGACATTTACAACAAGATTTGCTGGCTCTCTGCCTCCATCTGCTATGTAGGCCTTCGTCCCATGAAAAGTCCTGTCTACCTAAATGCTTTTTAGACTCTCTAGGGGTATTTCACATAAGCATAGTTATTTTCCACACAGCTCTCTGAAGTACTCTAGGAGGCAAACACTGCCTTGTGTGGTGTGCTGTCCTTCTCCTTGAACTTCCAAGCACAAAGTCCCTGGAGGCTAGGGAGGAGTGGTGGCGCTGAACTAACATGGAGTCCTCGCTGGTTTTCACAGCACTGGGTGTTACTTGAATTCCAGTCCATGCCCTAGGCAGAAACAAGAAGGAACGTCTTCCCTATGCACGATGGGCCAGTGGCAGTAGTTCTTAAAGAACAGGTCCAGAAACAGCAGCGTTAGTGTCACGTCAGGACACGAAAGAGATGCAAATTCTCAGACCTCACTCTAGAATTAATGAGGTACTCTGGAGGTGAAACCAGCTGCAATAGGAAATCAGCGACTGCAGTGTCATGTAAGGCTGAGAACTGCTGACACTGGACACAGGCCCACATGCTCATCTCAGCTGTCTCCCTTCTCCCCAGTGTGGAGGTTCAGGTAAAGATGGTCACAATAAAGCCTCCCAGAACTTTAGGCCTGGCCCTTTACAATGTCATTTCAGGTTCTTCCTTCAAGAGGTGAAATAAAGAGAAATGGAGCAGTTGCTGGAAAATAATCCCCAATTTGCTAGACTTATGCTTAGAGAAATCAGAGTTAAGAGGTTTTATTCTTGGGAAAAGGTCACAATAAAGAAAATTATCAGACTGAAACTTAAAAAGACAGAAGAAAAAAAACCAAAACAACAACCCTGGTAAGAAAGCAAATATACATCCCTAGTTAACACATACATTGTGGTGAGTTTCCAGGTGACTGAAATTATAAAGGAAGAAATGACTGATAGATGCTCACCAATACCATGTGAAAGAAGGCAAACACAAAAGATAAGGTCTAGAAAAGACAAGGTCTTAATGATAGTTCATGAGGGATTTCTAGAGATGAATTGGAATTGTGAAGAGACTGGTTACAAACAGGGATTGATTTTTTGTGAGATGAAAATGTTTCATATCACAGTTTATTTACTTATTACATGAATTAATATATTTTAAGGCATCAAACTGTACTATAAAAATTGGTCATTCTATATGTCACACCTCAATAAAGCTATCCAAAAAATAAAAAAAAAGAAGAGGTGAAATCCAAGTCTCCACCCCTTGAATGTAGGCTGGTCTTACAATTTACTGTGACCAATGGGATGTAGCAGAAGTGTTCTTGTATGAATTCCAGAATCTAGGCATCAAGAGATCTTGCAGAAATTAAAACCACAATGAGGTATCACTTTACACTGGTAAGAATGGCACATATCAAAAAAACCCAACAACAACAAATGTTGGTGAGTATGTGGAGAAAAAGGAACCCTAGTACACTGCTGGTGGGACTGCAAGTTAATCCAACCACTACGGAAGGCCACATATAGGTTCCTCAGTCTACTAGAAATGGAACTACCATATGGCCCGGCAATCCCACGCCTAGGAATCTATCGAAAGGACACAAAAACACCGATCCGAAAGAGCACCTGTACCACCATGTTTACTGCAGCACTATTTGTAATTGGTAAGACCTGGAAACAACCCAAATGCCCAAAAGTAGATGACTGGATCAAGAAGATGTGGTACATATACACAATGGAATACTATTCAGCAATCAAAAATTATAAAATAGGGCCATTTATAGAAACATGGAATTATACTCAGTGAAACAAGTCAGAAGGCAAGAGAAAAATATCGGATGGCTATGTGAAATCAGAGGAATGTGAAAGAGCAACTACAACAAAAAATAAAAAAGAACAAAAAATTGATAAAACTCAAGGGAATGGGCAGTTACAACCAAAAACAAACAAACAAACAAAGTCAACAAGATCAAAAAGTCAAAGATAAACCAAAGGGATCATGGGCGGGGGAGGGAGGGGAGGGCAAAGATGGGGAATGAGGGCAGAAAGAGCACAAGGGACTGAGGTGATGGTGCATGGGTGAAATGGTGGTGGGAATTCCCTGGGGACTACAAATGTTGTAAAATACAATGAAATAAATCTAATAAAAAATAGACCTTGCAGATTAGAATTTTTACTCTCACCCTCCAAAAACACTGCCTGGGTGAATGCCATCTAACGAAGCCCAATCAAAACTACTAGACCGTGGTTCAACAGCTAAAAGCCAGAGGTCGGAGCGCTGAATGAATCCATTTTAAACCGCCTGGCTCCTGTGCAGTGGCCAGGTAACTGCTTGCACACGAATCACTTCAAGCAAGACCTTCAGAATAACCATCCAGCTAACCGCAGCCCAAAGTACAGATCCATAGAATCATGACCAAGTAAATAACTATTGTTTTAAGCCACTAAGTTCTGGGCCATTTTTATGCAGAGGCAGAGAGCTGACTGATGGACTTCACATACCCAAGTGACAACAATAGGAAAAAAATAAATCAACTTCTTCCTTCTTCCTCGTCCAGAACACCTATTTTTTCTGCAAATTGAAACAATTTATACAGCTCAGCAGTATCACCTCATCCTTACTTAATTTAAATAAGCAATCATAAAGGAACTTAGTTTAGTATATTAAAGAAGTCACTTTGGAGTCTCAAGTGTCCACAAAGATAAAAGTATTCAATCCGATGACAATTTCAATAATTATTCTAGGTTGGAAAGATCTATGGGTCTAAGAAACGCAAACAAAGTAAACTGATTCCCTTCAACTCCTGAAACTTATACAAAGACAATGCAACACTGCTCATTAATAACAATAAGAGAAGAACCAAAAATGGGCTATAAAAAAACGTGTTTGGTAGAAAAGACACAGAAAACGTATTTGATTTTACTCCCCATACATCCAAGACGGAGTTAAATAACATTAACCACTGGCCAGCTGCCTTCATATCTGGAATTGCCATTAGGTTCTTGGACAGAGAGATAGTACAAGGCACAGCAAAAAACAAAACAAAACAAAACAAACCAGAGGCTTTGGAGCCTGACATACTTGGATTGGAATCCTGGCTCCAATCCGCCCCAGCTGTGTGGCCTTAAACTAGCTATTTCCCCTCCAGCCTCAGGATCCTTACCTTCCAAAAATTGCTCTTACTGGCCTCCTTAATATTCCACCATTCCTCCATATCAAGCCACTGTGTGGACCTCTGTGTCTCCACCTGGAATAGCTTCGCCCAGATACACATGTGGTCCACTTCCATCAGCGTTCTGATGATCCTAAGTGTTTTCTCCATACAAAGCTTCTCTGACAACATTATAGACACACACACCCACTTTCCTGCTCCCTTCTCTTCATACTCTCTTGCTCTCTTGAACCGCATTTCTCTAAATTCAATGTGCGCTTAACTCATCCGGGGATCCTACTGAAAATGCAGATCCTCACTCACTGGGTCTGGACTAGGGCCCGAGAGTTTGCATTTCTGACAATCACCCATTAGACATCCCTCTGTGGACTATACCACTTAGCGATATTGAGATCATATCGGTTTTCTTCTTTATTGCTTTATCATCTTTCTCTTCCAATCAGAACATGTTTCATGAAAGGAAGGAAATTATTTTATGCAGCATCTTCAGCACCTAGAATGATGCCCAATACAGAGAAGTTACTCAATAAATATTCATTAAGTGCATGAATTATATATGTTGCTGGAAATAAAAAATGAAACTTTGAATGTATTTTTCCATGAGAAACATTACAGTTTTACTTAGGTACTGTACACCTAGCTGGATTCAAGTGCCTTGGCTCTGAAGCCTTCCTATCATGTATAAGGGTCTTAAAAGGGTCGGTTCAGTAAACTTATATACAAATTATTGGAACCCAATTTCTTTCAAGTTTCAGAGTCTGAAACTGAGCACGCCACAGAAAGTTAGAGAACAAATACCAATACCTGATTATATAGGGACAAACTATGTACATATGCGGAGGGAACCATTACTTGCAGGTCATAAAGAAACCCCAATATCTGCCTTGATATAGCAATTCTGTGTCCCAGATTGACAAAAAAAAAAAAAAAACAAAAAAATGTGCTTATCTTTTTCAACACTCCAATGTCCTTAAATTGAACTCTGATGACTGCTCAGAAATCCCAGGGGGCATATGAGACACACTGTCCCGAGCCTGGCCTCTTTCACCCTAAGCACTATTTATGCCTCCTATTGACTTATCATTATCCCACCATGGCTGTGGTCTTTCCAGTGTGTGATATTTCTACTTGATATAAAATAAAAATCAACTTTACTTGCAGAACTAGTCATCACGCTTTAGTACTTCAATCATTTGATCTTTGAAAAGTAGACAAGGCAAAAAAAAATCCAAAGATGTTTTTAGTTCTGCCTAATTATAGAATTGGTACAGCAAAGAAGTTTCCTGGCTTCTTTCCCCTGAGATTCAAAGTCAGCGTTAGCATGGCCATGAGATTTTATGCATAGTCTCTATTAATAAGTGAATAGAAAGTGGAAAAAAATAGACTAAAAATATGAAGAACAAAAGTTAGAACTACAAGCTAAATGAAGAAACAGTCTTCCTCCAAGTTGGCTCACAGTTGTCAGGGTCCATTGTTCATTTTCTTGTACAGAGATGGAAGAGTTCTTCAAACTGTTTCAAATGGGGCAGAGAGAGCTGAGAGGAGAACCATGTGCGTTTCTGTGGTTTTGGAGGTGGGGGAGGGTTGAGACATACTTGAAGAATATTGTCCAAACGCTGCTGAGACAGAAACCTATGTCTTTTGTGGTAGGAGAGCTACTGGGGCTCGTGCCCTGATCACCTGTAGGGCCAACGCGCCCATCCCTGCAACTGGGAGTACCAGTTGTCCAGGGTGTCCCTACCTAGGAATGGCCACAGGCCCCAGACTACGCATCAAAGGATTCTCTCTCTTCCCAGCAGGCAGTCCAAGGCAGTGATTGGCTGGCCCAGGACTAGAAAGGCCAGGTCCTCTCCCCATCACCCAGGGAGCTCTGTGGAGTCTATCCAGACCCAAGGCTTTGTGAACTTGGCTGAGGCCTCTGTCCCAATCAAATCACCCCTTCAGCCTCTTTCACTAGCTGCACCTGTCAACCTTTCTTCCATGTAGAGATGTGTGAAGAATACACACCGATACATTTTTGTTGTCCAACACTCTGAATCAAAATCCAATCTCCAGGGAACCTACTGTAAGACATTTTGCTAAGTAACACAAGGGTTTATTCCGGGTTTTCAGAATTGCAACAAATTTTCCCTTTCACTCAGAGATCACCTTACAGTTCTTCTCTGGAGCAAATGGTTACAGACAAAGAGAATGTGATCCAGTGTACTTACAGGCTCCAATGGCGGCCACTCCAGGAGCTGGGCCAGGCTGCTTTGCCCTCAGTTCTTGAAGTAAATGATTTACCGCCTTCCACTCAGAGTTCAGCTCTTCTAACTTCCTCTTTAATAGAAAAGCATACATGTTATTTGATTAACATCTAGCAGATAACTTAATTCACAGTTATTAATTCATTTTGTGAATGTGTTATTGCCTTTCTATTATATTTTACTTGTAAATTAATTTGTTTGCATAGAATTCCTTTCTAAGGTATTATAATTATTTTAGCCAACCGCCCTACAAATCATTATTGATTATTTGCTGTGCACAGGGCTTTGCTCCAAGCACAATTTTCTTAAAAGGAAGTAGAATGCAAACATTAAAGAAAGCAACACAAATAAACAAAAGACAATGATTGTCTTGACTCTTGTAAACAGTAGTATCTAGCGTTGCTGCAGTAAGAATCAAGAGAATATTTACAAAATCCTAATGTCCTGGCTCAGCCCCAATCAGATGAAAATCTTTTGGAGGAAGGGAGTGCGGTACATGTGGGGACAAATTCAGAGTCCATGTCAAGGAAGGGCTCTTGTCTCAAATGGTGTAAAGACTCTTCTGTTGTCAGCAGCTCCAGGGACTATATCACTCACAGAGAGCGGTCTTGGCAATGGCATGCCCTTTCTAGGAAGGCCTCACATTTTATGGCTGATGAAGGGGTAGGTATAAAGGCTGAGCCAATGTGGTTTAAAACAGGGCAATCTGGCTGGCCATTTCAGCTGCATGCTCCCTGTGGAGTCGGGCAAGTTTGTCCATGGTCAGGGGCATGTGGATATGTATTTATCAAGAGGCTCTCTGAAAAAAGTCCAACACCCTGATTTTAGTGTTTGCCAATTTCTGTCGTGTCAATAATTTTACTATGGCCAATGTTAAGTTACAAAGATAATGTCAAATGGCTCACAAAGTACCTGACTCTTTGACAACAGGCCCTCATGAACAGAGGCAGGTTAGTTTCTCTAGACCACTGAGAGCCGTATGATAACTTGCTGCCAACAGATTGTGATCTCTATTTGTTTGGGGCTGAGGCTTTTTAAATGAGTGAGGTTTCTCCATATTTTCTTTCCCTTTCTACTGGCTTCTAGCCAGAAGACGACGCTAATGTTCCAGGGCTCCCGTGGATGGGTAGAGGAGTTAAGTCCTAATACCTGAAAACATTGGTTCTCATACTTCGGGATCATCAGAATCCCTGGAGATTTTGTTAAACTACCAAATGCCTGGTCACAGCCCCAGAGTTTCAGAGTCAAGAGGTCTTCGGTGGGGCTCAGGCATCTGAATTTCTAACAATTTTCCAGTTGATACTGATGTTGACTGTTCAGGAGGAGCAAAGGCTAAGGCATCTATTATACCTAGTGAGTTATCTGATCATCTACAGTGCTCTAGATACATAGCATCCTTAGCAAACATAATGAAACGATTATCTCTAGGACTTAATTTAACTGCCTTGTATAATCTCACTTGAGAAACCCTGCAAGGGAAATGCAGAGCCACACAATGGCAAGAACATGGGTTTCTATAATTTCACGTACAGGAAAACTGCCAGCCAAGAACACACCCACTCGACTGTTACATAACAAGAGAATCACTTATTGTGTTAAGCTACTTTAATTCTTTATTTGAAAGAAGTAATAAAAGTATTACTTTTAGAATTTTTTGCCAGTACCTATTGAGGACTGATAACAGCATATTTATACAGCTGTAAATTCCTATGTTCGTGTTGTGAGGAAACAAATAATTTTACCGATACTGGATTTGGTTATAATGAAAACATTAACAGAAACTACACTGTGGGTCTGAAGACCAGATTTGCAAGAGCCAGAAATCAGAAAGACTTTAAAGAGCTATTGAGCCAATGGGAACGGTAAGAAGTCAGTTTAACAACTGGAACGTTTAATATATATTATTGTGACTTTAATGATGATTGTTAATTTAATGACAATTATTTCAGTAAAAACACCCATTCATTCCAGAGAAAATAGTCAGCTGCTATTCTGTGCCAGTGTTTGTGTCAGTTACTACATTTATAACACACTGATGTACTTGTAGGTAAAATAGATATGCAAATAAATGACAGGAGAGGTTTTATGAAATAATAATAGTGTGAACAAGACACACTGGGAGCACAGCTTAACTCGGTCTGTGGAGGTCAGTTAGGTTACTTCAAAACGCAAACATAGAACTGGTGATTTTTGAGAAAGTTGAAATTTGGCAGCTGGTGGAGAAAGGCACTCCAGGAAGAAGGGTGAGCATCTTTAAAGGCAATGAGACAAGAGGTATCCAGATTTTTTTTCAAGAAAATGAATTTTTCCTGGTTACCTGGACAATAGTGTTTATACATAAGTATCTGAAACTAAGAGAACAAATTAAAGGGCAAAATATTAAGGTCTCACAAGGGAGATGATCAGATTTTCATCTAATACCAGGAAATGTATGGAAGCATTTGGGGTACAAGAGAGATAAGACTTGTTGTCTGGAGCGTGGAGACTTTATCAGACGGGAACAGAGTTGGAAGACAAATGTGATTTGAGGGAGAAGTGCTTGGAAACTGACTGAATCCTTGGTCACATGGAGAAAGGTAGAGGAGTGTGTGTTTTCTTGTCTGAGGTAGTTGAGATTTAAGCTGGGAAGTGCTACAGAGTTGCTTTCTAATTAGGTGCTTCTCTGAGTCAGCACCATCAGTGTGTGTTTCTCCAGTTAGACTGTGCACCCTTTGGAGGGCAGGAGCTGACTCTTCTATTCTTTGTACAGAGTTCTTGGTGATATCCTATTCAACGTTTCCTAATATAAGTCTTCAGTAAATATATATGAATTGCATAAAATTAAGTTAAAGTTGTTACCTGAGAGAATAACTTGAATTCACTCTGCAGTTGGACTATGAAATAAATTACATACTAGTGATTTCTCTTAGAGGGCTTGAAAGATCTCATATAATTTTCCAGCTATATGGTAATTTTATTTTTTTAAGATTTCTTTATTTATGTATATAAGAACAGGGGTGCAGGGGTGAGAGGATTCACCAGAGTCAGAGTGGGGAGCAGAAAAGGCAGATTGACTGAAATACACCACTGAGGGCAGCAGCGGGTGACACAGGAGAGGTCTGCTGTGCCATGTGGGTCAGCTCCCTGGCCAGGAACTGAACTTATGCCGCAGTGGCTGGTGATAACTTGAGAGCTCTGAGACTTTAACCCCTGTGTGACCAGAGAGTCCCTATATAGTAATTTGAATAGGCTTTTGTTATTTATGAGCCAGACTGAATTCGAAAAATATATGTCTTAGACCATGGTCACAAACTCAGATCCTTATAGGGAGCATGTAGGAAGGACAAGATGGGTCTAAAAATAGAGATACAAGAACTCATTTAACTCAACAAAAAGAGAATAGCCCGTTCAAAAAACAGGCATAAGAGTGAAACAGACACTTCTCTACGGAAGACATACAGATGACCAAAGACTCATGGAAAAATGCAACTTGTCATTCATTAGGGAAACGCGGATCAAAACCACAATGAGACACTACCTCACACCTATGGATGGCCCAAATCAAAAAGACAAAAAAGAAAACAAGTGTTGGTGAGGGTGTAGAGAAGGAGGAAGTTTCGAACAGTAGTGGTGAGAATGTAAACTCCTCCAGGCCCTATGGAAAACAGGCTTCTCCAAATATTAAAAATAGAGCTACGTTCTGATTCAGCAATTGCACTCCTAGGTGTCTACCCAAAGAATGTAAAAAAACATTAATTATATACACTCCTATGTTCGGTGAGGCACAATTTACAATAGCAAAGCTACAGAAAATTCTTAAATATCTAAAGGCAGATAGATGAGTGAATAAAGAAGATGTAGTATATATACACAATGAAATATGACTCGGTTATAAAGAAAAGATGCGATCTTGTCACTTGTGACAACATAGATGAAATAGGGTGGGCAATGCTAAGGAAAATAAGCCAGAAGGAAAAAGGCAAATACTAGATGGTTTCTAGTATAGGTGAAATACAGAGAAATAAATCAGTCAGATAAAACAAATTAAAAATAAACCCTAGAAATCTGACTGAGTACTTGAGGTTACAAGATGGGGGGCTAGAGGGAGAAGAACAAAGTGGGGAGGAAGCACAATGGACTGTGGAGGAGGACTACGGGTTGGTGGTGTGTGTGATGACTAGCATCTGAGGAGGTGTGATCTTGTGCCTCTGAATCACAGTGTTGCAAACCAAGGTAACATCAACAAGGAAGTGTAAACTAAAAAAAAAGTAGTCTAACAAAGAAAAAATTGAAATAGAAAAAAGTATTCTTTAAAAGAAGCTACAGACTGAATAGTTCCACTCATCTGTGGAATAAAATTATCAAAATACATTCATATGCAAGTAATAGTAGAAATGCATCTTAAACTTAGCAAAAAAAAAAAAACATGGGGCAGGGAGGAAGGGATGGGGTATGGGTGTATTTGTGGAGGGTATAAAAATAAATACTGTAAAACATAGGTAGCTACTTATAGTAAATAAGTACACATAATGAAAATTTAAAATAAAAGTGCTGCAACTTTATTTTCAGCTGGTGTTTTCCACCAGAAACAGAGACACACATCAAATTTAAGAAATAAATAAACCCTTTTCATCACAAGTCCTTATTTGTGTACGTCAGGGGAGTTTGATTCCGTTTCCCAAGGGCAGAGAATTTAAAAGGTGCCTTGAGGGTGTGTGCGCTATGGAGATTACACCTGAAGGGGGAGATCCTTTACTTCCAAAACGCTAACAGCAGTGAAATGAACTGCAATAAAAATTAATTAAAAAAAAAACCTGGGGACTGGAAGGCCAATGTGTGCCCACGTGAAGGACAGGGACCACTGAATGAGATGAAAGCCTGCTAAAGAATTATATGCAGTAGTTAAAAATCAACAAACTAGATGTGCATAGAGACATGTATATAAAGAGCTTTAAAACACAGCTATGAATTTAAAAAGTTAAGAAACAAGTTAAGATAGCCTGACGTCGGCTTTACAAATCTGAAATACACTTACTAATAATGCTACATATTTTACAGTGATCAAGTAGGAAATACAATGGAAAGAAATATATGACGGCCATATTTCGGGAATTTTGTGGATTGTTACACACAACCATGAAATCAAAATCAAAACAGGCAAATCTAAAATAACATACATTTAGAACAATGTAACAAATACTAGAAAATCCTATTTTCTAATCTAATGATCATCTATATTCTTGAAGTTATACCTGTCTGTTGTATCTGACATCATGTCAAATCGGGGTTTTTAACTTTTTCTCCTAGAGTGCATGTCGCTAAACATTTACTAGCACATCCATGAACAGAACTCCTTTTATTTATGAAAACGTAAGCCTTGAATCCAAAAGCAAACGTGCCTGTGATAAGCTAGGAAAACTACCACTGAACGTTATGACATATGGAAGATATTTTTTCATTCTGACATCAGAACTAAACACTGAGAATAAATATTCTAACAAGGCTGTGAAACAATACATATTTGGTCTTTTAATTCCCCTGTGAAGTCTGGGTGACTTCAAAGGACAGAATATTCAGAGCAAGCACAAGTAACCATGTTCATAATAGAAAGCAGCAATAGATAAGGAAGCAGTAATTATATAAGCAGATAATGAAAAGATATAGCAGTCTCGGTCATGCATTGGAGAGGTGACAGTTCAACCTATACCCCATCACATATCATCTAACAGGCAGGAAGTCACCAACATAGAGAGAGGGAGAACAAGGAGGGAAAAGGAGAGAGAGGGAGGGTTAGAGAAAGAGAGCAGGTTTTAAGTACTGCTGGGATCTGCCCACTCTTCCACTAATAAGCAAATGGCCCCAGAGTGAGTGGGCGAGAAGAGATGGGAGTTTGCTGCTCCTGCAGTTGGCTTTGGTTCCACTTTCTTAGAGCGTGAGCATCTCACCGCACTTGTTACAGGGCAGGGAGAGGAGCACTTTAGAACCCCCAAGCCTGCTCTCTCTGAATGGGTTTTGCTATCCGCCGCATTAAGACAAACATATAAAACTTTTAATGGAAAGGAATTTTAATATAACTAGGGTATAATAAAGAAAGAACAAAGAATATAGTTATTAAGTTAAGCATTTAAAGTTACCCATTTTTTTGAGGGTAAAAGTTTAGCTAAATAGGATTGGCCCAAAGCAAGGCCCAAAAACCTGCCACACATTTAAAGGACTTTTTAGTAGAGACTTATAGAAAAGGGTTAGAAAGAGTTAGACAAATCTGGGAGGAAAAGAGCAAAATTAAAATTAAGATGACAGCTGCCATTGTTAACCTCCCCAAGGGTCTCTCACCCACATCTGTTCCAACCAGTCCAAGACTAAAAAGCAAGCACAGTTTGCTCACATGTCCCTCTGCTCCACGTGCCTCCTCCAGGTTTCCTTGCTGTTCTTTATCTTCCTTTCTTTTTTTTTTTTTTCTGCAGAATTTTTTTTATCCTCCTTAGCTCTACCCACTTAGGGCAGAACCAGGACTTTTGGAACTTCGCCTTTTCCTGGGACCACCCTGTTACACGCTGAGTTTGACCCTAACATTGAAAGGTGTATGTTTTCTTACAGTCTGGTTCCTAGAAACTCCTTCACCTGGTTCTTAACTGAAGAAATAGAGATCTGTATTGAAATCCATTATGTTCCATGTGTATTACCGTATGCCCAAACAGACGGTAAGTGTTGCTTATCACAACACTGCTGTAAACTGAGAAAAGTTTAAGTCACACTGTGTTTTAAAATCAGAGGTTGTGGACTTCAGTCCTAAATTATTACTCCGAGGTGTATGCTCCTTGGCAAATCAGATAGGTCACTCAGATTTATCATCCTTGAAATGTGGATATAACACTACCACCTAACTCATAGCATTTTTAGAGAAACTAAATGAGATCTTTTATGTGAAGAGAACTCTGTGAACTGTAAAGTGCTATAAAATTGTTGGTTAGTTATTATTCACTTCTTAATGAAGCAAAACAGAAGATAGTTAATAAAAGTTTTTGTTAAAATGAGAATATTTCCATGCTTAAAGGACTAGGTTTTGGTTATCCTAAAAATAACACGCTTGTATGTTCAATTCCCTTCTATTAATACAGAAACTCAAAAGAGTCTATCCATTGACTCAAATGTCATCTTGCCCACTGTTATTTCCAGGTGGGTAAATGAGGCATAATACTAATTTGAAACGTAGAAATTAAAACAAGTACTACCCACAATGTACCACAACATATGAGGATATTGCAAAGTGTCAGCAATGCAGTTAAGTTCCTAAGTGTATAGTCCCCAATCTTCATAATTATTAAAAAATAGTATCACTTATAAAAAAATCTGCAGATTTTGATTCAGCTGGTCACAAGCACATTCCTTAAGCATGTGGTGTGCTTTGGAGTTGAAAGTGACTATTTGTATATTATGGAAATTCTATTTTGTTTTGCTTTTCATTTCTCTGGCCTGTGCCTTTTTATTCTCTCATCTTTTCTAGTAGGTTATAAAGTTCTTTTGGGTAGCAAAATATTTGGTTGCACATTAATGCAGCATTGCCACCTAATAAACTTCAAGCAATGCACAATAAAAATCTACAAAAGGTAGCAATTTTCTAATCATGTTAATAATCTATAACCAGGTTGAAGGGAATCAAATAAGTCTAAATGACAACTTCTTCAAATATAAAATTAGTGGGACATTAGTTAACAAGCCTTATTCTTAATTAGATTTCCAGAATTTAAAAACTTTGACTATCCTAAGTGAATTGTAGGTCCCAGATTTTTCTTACAGGAACTCAACAACTGTGGTGGATTTTTATTTTATCCAAAGGGAGAAACTTTGAGATTATTTACTTCAATGGTAAACTTAGCTTCATTGTAGAGGATTTTTGCAGCTGAGCTTTATTTTCCATTGTCTATAGTTTGAAAATAGTCATTAAATGCTACGTTACAGAATGTGAAATTTCTTTTTTTATAAACAGAAATTACCAGAAAAAAGTGATTTCTGAACATGTTTTTCCTTTCTTAATTTAAAGTAGAATACAATTTTAAACTTTGTGTTGGGATTGTGAAGATCTGAAAACCTTGTATTATCTTCTTATGTCAATATTTTTTTAACTTGTAATTCATTCTTTTCTTAGTTTTTATTGAGGCCACATTGGTTTGTGACACTGAACATGATCCATAAGTATAGGATTGTACTTCTTCAAATGTGTGTTACCACAGCTGGCACACAATTAACAATGACCACATAAAAAAATTACTCCACCTATGGCCAATATACACAGACATGCATGTGAATATTGCAATATTGCACTGTGTTTCCATACGTTCAATTAGTAAAAATGAGAGCCAGGGGTGAATTTCAAATTTCCAAAAGGTTTGCCCAGCTCCAGTATGAAGTACTGAACAAGTGTCATTTGAGAATATTCCCCAAAAGTCTTCAGAAAAAATGGAATTCTTATCAGGTCCTTATAATATCTTTTGTGTCTCAATTGTAGTCTTTTAATGACAAAGTCATACAGTAGCCAGATACGCTCTCAAGAGATGTGAGTTTGTGGTACTTTTAAAAATCATCTGACGAAACTGGTTAATAAAATCAAAATGCACAGCTGATAAACCATTAGCAATTATTCCCAAGGTTTTAGTTATTGTTAGTGGCAAAGACCTTTGTGAACCAGACTTTCAAAGATAGCTTTAAGAAGTAAAATAAGAACTTATTCCGACAGGGTGATAAAAAATACATACTAAGACAACTGAAAAGAGTCTCCCTCCTAACTCTTTGTGACTGGGCTATGAAGTTGGGGATGAAACTTCCAGTGACAGCGTTGAGAAACTGAACAATGGCTCTTCCTGTAGGTGGCAGCTGGGTAGAGATGATGTTCCAAGGAATGTAAAAATGTCACAGGAAACAAACCAGATGGAGACAAGGCCACTCTGCCACCACAAAATCACTACCATGAAGCACTTTTGCTTCGCTAATAGTGACAGCTCTGTCCTGCTTTAATCTCCTCACCTTCCAGGTAAAAACTGTTAAGACTGGGAGAACAGGTAGGTAAGGGAGGGTCCATTATATGGTAAGCTTTAGAATGGGACTTAAGTATTGAGCTAAGCGGAGTGTACACAGACTTCGATTTATAATGATGTACACCTGAAACTTAGATACTGTATTAATAATTCAACATGACTTCAATAAATAAGAGAGGAAAAGATGAAGATACTGATGCCCACACTGACTCCATTTCTTTATAACATCTAATCCAGAAAAGGCTTCATTTTCCTAGTTCCTTTTTAGAATTTGCCATCCACCTGACCCCAGCCAGTTCTTTCGAATGCCCCGTTCCGAGAGTCCACAGAGCCATGCTGGGGGGGCTTTCTCCTCTGCTGCAGTAAGCTAAATCATTTTTTTGTTTTTTTTCTGTTTGTTTGTTTTTAACTTTATTGTACTGAGGTTAGATTGGTTCACAATGTTCAGAAGGATAAGATCGCCCTTCTTCAGATACACGGTACCACACTACACCTACCACAGAGACCCCGGAACCTTTGGATTATAGTTAAGTTTTTAGTAGCCTCTGCACAGGCAGCTTTACCGCCATCTTACAGCCAAGAGTGCCATACTTCAAATAAGTCAGAAGGAAGATAGTGAGTGTTAGATTTCTGGAAAACACATATGAAGAGTCTGACTAAAGTTGTTTCATAAAATATAAATGTGGCAAAGGGAATATTTCTCATTTGGGTGTCATTTTATCAAATGTGAGATTTCAAATATGGAAGTGCTGCTCAATTAAGAAATTAAATATAATTATCCATTGGGCAATCTCATCCTTATTCCTAAATGTTTATGTTTATAAGTTGTTCAAAAATCTATGATAAATTTTATCTTCTCAGTGGGAAAGTGAGACTCTCTTTATATTTGAAAACATGTGATAGCATTGATTCAACCTCTCAGAGTTTAAGACTTTCTCCTCAGTTGTAAAGCTAACTTGCATTTTTTAAAAATGAAGTTCTGCTACTCATATATTAATAAATTATAAAGTGTCTCTGATATTGTTATTGCCTTTCTCCCAACTTCTTCTGTTATCATTGACATGGAAATTGTGCACGCTCACCAGATGAGTCAGTCAAAAAAGCTTCATTTGATGGGACAGATTTACACCTGTTACCTTTGTATTGATCTCTGATATTGCAAAGAAGTTGTGCCAGGAGGTGAAATCTTATGCCTGATGACTTATCCAATTGAAGGATTATAATTTTAATAATTAAACCTTTTTAACCATTAAGACACCACTTGATCTGCTATCCCACAAATATCTCTTCAGACACACATCTGTTGTAATATGTTAAAAATTACCAGGCAAAAGACCCATAAAACTTAAGGAAGTTCTTGGAAATGTTAAGATGTTGATGTTGGCAGTAGAATAAACTCATTGGGGGGGGGGGGAGAACAGCTTAATCTAGTTAATTAACAACAAAACAGCTGGGAAAATGAAACATCCTGGTTGTGATTGACTGTAATTGAAAATGACTAATGATGTTGTCATTTTGCAGCTTATATCTGAGGAAATGATGCCTGGAAGATTATAATTGCCCTCTTGACCATTTGTCTACAGCAATTACTTTGTGTTAAAGGTTGAGGTGGAACCCTTTGGCCAAATATTGAAGGCTCCTAAAACTTTACTTTTCCTGTTACATTTTAAAAGAATTTAAGAGCAGTAGTAAATTATTAGGTTCATGTTAGCATGAACATTTTTTTGTACTTAAAAAGTTAGCAAAGCCAACCAGTTGGTTTCATCTTATCACTTTAACAAGTAACCAGGACATTTTAAGACCCCATTAATGCTCTCAGTTCAAACATATGGAAGACGGTGTAACAAGCACTCCAAATTATATACATACATTTAAAAAATTAACAGAAATAATGCCTTTCTTGGTTAAGGTAAAGCATGAGTGAGAGTTGGTGGGAATGTAGACTGGTCTAAACTCCACAGAAAATAGTAGGTAGGCTTCTCAAAAGAATAAAAATGACTCTCCTACATAACCCAGGAATTCCATGCCTATGAATCTACCAGAAGAACACAGAAACACTAATTTGAAAGGAGACTTGCACTCCCATGTTCATCACAGTGCTGTTTACAGCTCTCAGGATGTGGAAACAGCTTAAATGGCCCAAAACAGATGAAAGGATGATGAAGAAGTGATACACATACACACGCACACACACAATGGACTACTACTCAGCAATCAAAAGAGATAAATGCATGCCATGGGTGTGAATAGAAGAAAACATGATCTAAATACTTGGGTTCAAAAGAGAGTTAAAAATGATCAAAAAAGCCAAATAACACATGGCTTATTTATTTGTGTTGTTGATACTGTTACTGATGGCAACTGTTTCCGTTGTGCTTTAACTACAAGATGGGGTACTAGTCATAGCTACGGAAAATTAAAAATGTTAAAAAGTATTCCATTAATAGCATTATCATAAAACATTAGAAAAGGTCTAACCTCACAATTTATCTTACTTATCTAACCAACTTTCCAATAAAATTATGCCTATGGTAGGTATCTGTGTAGGGGGAGAGAGGTGGTAGAAGGCAAAGCAACAATGCTTATTTCTTCAATTGTATTATTCTAAGATATCCCCTTAATTTTCTATCAGCGACACAGTGCGATATTTATGCCATTCATAGCACTGTCTCACAATCCACATTTGATTTTTACCAGGAAGTCCTCAGAGAAAATAAGGAAAAAGTTGGTTAGTCAAAGATGACATAAAACAACTTACCAACTCTGAAACTTACAGAAATCCTAGAAAAGTTGATGAAATGAAGAAAAAGGGAAGACACTCAATAGGGATGAGCCCAGTTACCAAATAGGACTCGGCTTGGAAGGGGAGCGTAGGAGCTGAACAGACAGGCTGTCTGATGCAGAATGTGGAGATGCCAATAGACAGTCAATTTCCTAAGAAACAGAATCATTCTCTGATGTGTCCTTAATTAGAATGTCTGCAAGCAGTGGGCATACTAATTATCTATTTAAATACTGGATCTTTTATACACATCACGAAGCATTTTCATTTTCTTTTTTAAGAACATCACTTTCTTCATAATTGTTACAATTTCCAAATGTACCTCTCCTTTTCCCCTTCTGCCGCCCCCCCCCAAAAAAAAAAACTTCTTTCTTGCAAATGTACTGTAGACTTTTCAGGCCNTTTCCACATGTACCTCTCCTTTTCCCCTTCTGCCGCCCCCCCCCAAAAAAAAAAACTTCTTTCTTGCAAATGTACTGTAGACTTTTCAGGCCTTTCCCCTTGTATTAAAGAGTAAGAAAGTTGAGGATTTAGGAGAGTTTTAGGAATCACACAATTTAAACGAGTTTATGTACTATTAGAGCAATGGCTCACTCTCAAGAAAAATCATCCCTAACTGTTAAAATGAAGCTTTCAATCCAAACAAATATTGCTATGGCCCCACTGTTTTCTGCCTTGTATTGCTGAATTCCATGTCCGAGCTATGGGGTCGTTGCTGAGCCTCTAAGTGTTTCAGTTCACCACAAGCGCCAGCTTATCTTCGGGCATTTGCAAAGTCATGACCCAGATCAAAAACTGCACATGAATCAACTACTTCTCCTCACTCTCAGCCTCCCCAACGAGTCTTGCCCTTTTGCCACTATCGACTCGATAGGCTGATTCTTCTTCAAACTCAAAGGATAAGTGGTAGAAGGTGAAAAATTTCACTTATTTTCTGCTTCTCCCAAATGAGCTGATGTGAGAAGAAATGGGGAAGGGAGGGAAAAAGAGAAGGCAAAATGGCTGATTCCCACAAAATGTTTTAAAGGGAGGCAAAAGGGGAGGGAACTTCATATCTCCTTACTCTTTCTCACTTCACAAAGCTAATCTCCGTTTTCTATCACTAACACAAGAGTAGAGAGCAGACATGCTCTGGCATGTCAGATGGCAGTTATGATCTCAAGGCGACCCAGGAGTTGAGGTTCTAAGCGGCGGAGATGTGATGAGCTAGCGTCAACTGCTGAGGTTGTTTACATACAACTGAATCAAAGATCTTCTTGCTGATTTTCAATTAGGAGTTGTGTGTTTTTGTTTTTACAAAGGCACACAAGTAAAAGCTAAAATAAACACCCATTCATAATCTGCCATGGTTATGCCACACGCTGCATAAAGTCTTTGACGATCAAGCACAGAATACTCCGAGAGGACCTATTCCAAAATCCATTTGTCCATTTGTTTGGTCTATGGAGGGTCAGTCTCCTATCTAAGGAGGAGATCTGCTTAGGGACTGACTTTCTAGAAAACCTGCAATTGAACACTTCCAGGATCTATTCTAGCTATCCCACCTAAATACAGAAGACATCGTTACTTCATGAAATTGATCATCTCAGGCCAGAACTTGATGCAAATTGTTTTTTTTGGTTAAGATTTATTTATTTATGCACACAAGAGCTGGGGTAAAGACCAGAGTCACAGGAGGTGAGAGGATTCCCCAGAGACAGAGTGGGGAGCCAAACAGGCAGATCGACTGAAATACACTGCTGAGGGGAGCAGTGGGCGAGGCAGGAGAGGTCTGCTGCCATGTGGGTTCCCTCCCTGACCAGGTATCGAACTCGCACTGCTGTGCCGCAGATGCTTCACAGTGTGACTGCACCACCAGGGGAGGCCCTTGATGCAAATTATTATTTGGTGGGAGGATAGGGCATGAAAACACTGCATTTGTGAAGAAATGCATATCAGTATCTACAGAGAGATCTGGGCCTTTCAGCATTTTGTGTTTGGACATTATGCTGAGGCTAAAACTTTAAATTTACCTAAAGAAAAGCTCTTTGTAAACTGTAAGAAAAACAAACAATTTTCTAGAAATGGAGCTTGGGCCAAGCATAAGCGGTGACCTTGGAGACAGATTCGAAGGCACGGTAATGTTGTTTGCAAGGACAAACTAGTTCTGTATAATGAGGTTATTGACCTGTACTGTTTTGAAGCAGTTTTAAACATGAGGGTGAGGCTCGCTAAACCTCAGCCTGCAACATTAGCTAGAGAAACCAGGACTGATCAATAAACCACCACCATTCCGGGCTTTTGGAAACCACTATACTTTTGGCCAGGCCCAGAAAATAAGGTAACCTATACCCAAATCTATTTATCCCTGGGCCCTCATTTACAAATGGAAGACACTGATTAGCCATTTCCTGAAAACTGATCTGGCTCTCCACTTTTCTCCCTATATAAGGCCTGCAAATACATGGTCCTGGACTTCAAAGTGCACATGGAAAAGCAAGGAAGTAGGAAGCTTTCTCCCAGGACAGCTTTTTACCAAGGAGAAAAGCAATTACATGACATTTCACTAAAAATTCTTGACCCCATAAAGTACTGAAGCTTGCATACCGATTTTCCCCTTTCATAAGAAAGAGCAACAGAGAAAAGAAAGGTCACGGACCATATTGTGATTCTTTACAGCTGGTGGAGACAGACAGTATGATGCAGTAGCTTGATTTGAATTAAGCCAAACAATATGAAAAGCATCAAGGCTGGCAAGCAAAGCAATAAAGCCTCAAAGAATTTAATCTACCTTGAAGGTGGGGCTACTTTTGTACTGATGGCAGCACACCAGGACAGAGATGAGCCCTTTAATGCAATGGCTCGTTAATAGCCTGAAGATCACAATGTATAAATAGGACATGTTGAACAAAAAAACAGCTCTGCTTCTGCAATTGCAGTATGGCCAATATTTCTTTGCAAGTTATTTCATTGATTATAAATAGACCACGTCAATGGCAAATGTACAACAGGGGAAGCATAACCCATTATGAGGTAATGGATATTGCTAGAGGTTGCTTCATTACCTTCACTGGCTGAGTGACTGGTTTTTCCTTGTACAAATGCTGCCCTTTAGACAAAATCCCTTCCACATCCGGCTGTTTAGCTTGAACTGCTACTTCAGTTTCCTGGGGAAAGGAACACATACAGCGCAGATTAACTTCACAGTTAGCAATAAAATTACTAAATTTAAATATACCCTCGGAGACTCCACATGTATTGCAGATCAATTTCTGCATGGCACATAGGGACACAAAAAAGTTCTTTTGAGTGTGGAGGAAAGAAATTGAAGTCTTTCGGAAACACAATATAAAAATATTTATACAAAATCCCCTTGAATTATGTCATAATAGCATGACGCGGAAACCATCTATTCCTAAAAACAGCAGAATGCAATCCTGAGCTATATGCTATATGAACACGATTAATATGGACAGATACTACAGTTAGCTTCAAGATGTCTGGTAATCCTAATGTACCTTCTACTTGACAAACATCTGATTTTAGCAGAATTCTCCCTTGGGCTTTGGATCCAAAATTTTGTCTTGGAAAAAAAAATCAAAACACAACAGAGTCTTTCCACGTCATTGTCAAAGTTGTTAAGCAGCTTTCTGAAGCCTACTTAAAACAGCATAAAGACCTATCGATAATTAAACAGTCCTAATGAAACAGGCCTTTGGAGGAATGATGATTTTTTTCAAGCGTTTTTGTCTTCCGGAGAAGACGGATGCAAGAAATGAAAACACAAAACCTCAACCTCTTTAGCTATATGAATAGAAAATACTTTGTTAGTGGCTGTCGTCTAGCTCTCTTGGAGAGAGAACAAAAGAAATGTGCATAAATTGAAGCTGAAGGAAGTGAAGTTAAATATTACAGAAGACTTTTTGGATGGAGCACTTGTTAAACACTAGCATGGAGTATCGATTAATCAATGTCAGGCATCAGTCAGGCCTGGGCAATCTTCCCCAGATGGCAACTCCTGATTAACCCGTCTCGCTCCTCTTCCCTCTCCTACCCGATAGCATCCCAGCACTGCTGTGTGCACGTGTCTTCCTGCCACTGTTTCCTTTATATGTTGCGTTTGTACCTGTTTGCTCTCAGCTCATCCGAGCAGGGGGTCTTCTGTACCGCAGTTACGGTCACTTTATATAGCACAGGGGGGTGTCTCAGAAGCTATGGGTGCTCAGCACGTGCTCTTGAGAGGGTTCACTCCTTCAGTTTTATTATAATACGTACCAGTGGGAGGCGGGCTATGTGGGTTACAAGCAGCCATCACTTTTGTGGTAATGGGTATGTGTGCAACAAACACACCCGCATGTGTGTGTACACATTCTCACATTCTGGCCAATTGTCATGGAAGAAACAAACCTAAAGTGGGGAGTATTAAATCATTCTCTCTGAGAGAATTCTCAAAGTGATTTTTAAAATGCCTTCCCAGATAGTAGTAACAAGGTCAAATTCTCAGTGTATTTTGTGAGAGTCAGGGATAGTTTTCTTCCTTAAAATTATTTGTAAGTGTATATTCTGTGCCTGGAGAGTATGATCAATGTCATTCTCGACCAATGTTTAATAATTTAACCAATGTTGAAGGTAGGCAGCACTTCACACCTTTCTCCTCTGCCCTTAGTCTTCAACTGTAAAAAGATAGCTCCAGAGATTGCAAAATTTGAGGCTACTATTCAGAAGGTGCTGGAAAACAGACAGGGTGAGGAGACTGCTTTTGAAACTACAAGGACTCCTCTGAGGAAAAGAACACAGGCATTTTAATTCATAAAATTTCCATTGGCAAATGTAGCGAGGCTGACATTAAGGCAATCCTTATATTTCTTAGAGCTAGCAGGTGGATTGGGGGAAAGGTGGTCTGCTTACATGAAATGTGCATGTTTTGCACCTGCAGAAGGCAAAATGTCCCCTTTCGGGTAAAATGTTTGCCTTTTCAGGGCACATTAGCCCTACATTTAGTCCTCTGAGAAATCAATATTGCAGTCACACCACTTCCTTCTCTAGAAATGTTTCTATTAGTATGCTCTGTCACCATTATTGTCGCCTCTTCATCCTTTCAAGAAATAATGGAGAATTTAAGTGCCTAGATTAGATTTACACTTGGTCTTATAGAAATAGTGCAACAGGTGAGAGAAATCATATTCAGCTCTAAATTCTTTGTGGTTACTACTCCTTGGCACTTTTTTGGAGAACTAGATCTCTTAATTATATGCACTTTTGATAAATCATTTTAGAAATACCATCTTGAAGATGAATTTCTACAATTTACCTCACTGCATTTATTTGCAGTATGAATTTATTAGTTAAAGGATAGGTCTGTTATTCGGGGCCAAATATCACTGCTTTCAGGGTCAGTTGTAGTAAATCAATTAAACTCACTTAAAGTTTACTTTAGTATATTTTAAGTTAGTGTTAGGAAAATGCACTATATGAAGCTGAAAATCGAGACGAAAAGATGGAAGTGTGGTGAAATTAATTGTAAAATTCTGCTATCTCTCCATGCAAATAAACTTGACATGGAAAAATTAAAAAGCAAAGCAAGAAACCACACAGAAAAACCTTAGCCTAATGATGTGACTAAGTGAAGATAAGAAAATGCTGCTAAGATCCTTAGCCATGTTGAAAATGCTAACAAACTGCCATGAAGATTTTAACAAACTAGAGTTGCCAAGCCATCATGGTTTGTCAGTCTGTGTTTCATACACATTGTCCCTCATACTTACTTTCCTACAAAAAGGGCATATTACCAGATGCTGAAACTTAGGGAGATTAACTCATCTGTCTAAGAACATAGCTGGCAAACAGCAGACGTTATAACCAGGATGTTTGTACATTAACGCCACCCTCCACTTTATTACTACCCTGCTGGGTATAGTGGGTACAGTATGTGTGTGCGCACGTATGTGTGCACATGAGTGCACATATGTGCACATATACACTAGGGCTTTCTGATAAAGCCAGAAGTCATATTTCCTAATATGCTATTAATTTTTTCTCACCTTTAACTCCAATATCTCCTATAATATCTTTCCAGGTTGGAAATGAGAGAAAATCCTGTGTCTTCCCACAGAAAAGGAAATAACTTCTTAGGTAGCCTTTAAAATCCTCCAAGGGTGTCTTTTTGTGGGTTTATGATTGTCAAACTGATGTTGTACAGGTCAGAGAATTGGTTAGAGTAACCCTTTTATCTCACAAATGGCCTCACATCTTTATATAATTTAAGATAAGGTGAAGGAGGTCACCACTAAAATGGAAACACAGTTAATTATAGTAGCCACTTTTTATAAGTAGAAAGCATTCAACTTCAAAGAACATTCTACAAGAGAAAGGCTTCATGATATTTCAACAACAGAAACAATCTTGTTTCAAATAATACAACACTTTCATTTAGGCTTTATTCCCTCACTTATTCTTAATATTCTTAATATCACCTGCAATGTAAGACTGTGCTCCAGGATTTAAAATTCTTATGACATGAGTCGTGTTTCCATTTCATTATAGTATGGACAGTTCGCTATAATCTCATGCGTAACTTCAAGCAAAGGAAGTCTTCAAATTAGGTACTAGGGAATAACCTTTCATGAATACTCACTAGGAGAATATCACAGCCTATGTTTTTGAAATGGAGTAACTCTCAAGTACCTTCAAGCTCAATATTCTTATTAAACAGCATTACTGATATTGGGGCATTGTGGATCTGATAAGCAGTGAAGCAGTGGTTGATGATGAAAAAAAGACAAAACACCTTTGGGGATGAAAGTATGCAAATTAACATTCACTTATGTTTTCTAAAAATTGATTATATTTACGATTTAATATTAAGCTGATTGTATGTTTAGCTAGTGACACCTGTAAGGATATTATAATAGAGGTACATTTTTCCTTTTTACTTTTATTTTACCTATTCCTAATGTAGGATATATGAATATGTATGTAAATATGCATGTGCATATATACAGATGTATGCATATACATCATAATTTAAGGAAGGTGTAAACAGCTTTTTCATAGATATTCCAATATTCATTCATTCATTCACTTGTTTATTTGGCAAACATTTATCAAATACCTACTTCATTTCAAGGCTGTGGTTAGGAACTGAGAACAATATGGGGCATAAGGTAGCTCCTTGTGAAGGACAGAGGTACAATTAACATATATTTAGAGGGCAACAGTTATGACCAGCAAAATGCAATGTACGATGGAGCACAGAGCAGAGACTGATTAGCTCTGTGTTTGAGGAACAAGAGAATCAGGACAGGTCTCATGGAGGAACAAAGGCTTAAGCAAGTCTTGGGACAGATACAGTTCATGCACCTGGTTGACAAAAGGAGAGGTTATTTCAAATATTGCAAGAGGGGTTCCAGGGTATGCAAGGATAGGATAGAAACCATTCGCAGCAACGGAGATACCAAGTGAGGGATCAGGAAGAAATGATACAGGAACATAAGGCAAGAGCTAAAGTAAGATCTTTTATGCCACCATCAGGACCTTAGTGGAGAAACTACAAAAGTGTTTTAAACAAGGGAAACCCACTTTATAGCCTAACTGGTGTTCTAGAAATGAATTCATCATAATAGATAAATCTAAGATGCTTATATGTAAAAATAAATACATTTTGGAATCAATGAAATTCTAAGATATTTGCAACGCTATGGATGGCTAATTAGTTCATTATTAATCAGTACTTCTCTAAGCATGGCTGTCCTCTGGGTGAATAAACTTAATGTCCCCACTGAGATTGGGATTGACTGTGTGCTTCGATTCGGCCACCCTGGGCAGAGCAAACTGTGCAATAAAACTGAATTGGGTCTTTAAGGTAAACTCATAATTTGCAAGTCCATTTAGACCTGGTCTTCCACCAGGAGAAAATAATGTATCATTTAGGAGTGTACTTGCTGTTTGGAGCCTGGTATGAGAAGACACTGATAGCAGATCCTCAGTCTAGAATAAGAAAACATGAATTTGACCCATAAAATGGAATAAAAGGGCAGCTGATCTTCAGACACATCAATGAGTCATATCTTGTAAGTCACCAGAATCTGGGGGCTGTTTGTTATTACAGCAAGAGTTGACAGTTGCAACACTACAGTAAAGCAAACAATCAGACCGGAAAAAGAAAAAAATATATAATATATATATATAGCTTTGTGGGATGAAAAGGATCCAAGTAAGCCTTTAAAATAAATGTGCACCAGTCACATATATCAACTGTACCATCTCTCATTCCACATACAAACTGTTTGCTAAAAAGGGTAGCAAGAAACGAAAAATGAAACGGAATCAATATTGTGTTAGAGCTGACTTCTCCAGCCCAGATTGTCAGGCAGACTCTGACAAATGAAGGTTGATGGATCGAAAAGCACAACATTGTGCAGTTGAGTTGCTTTCTCTTTCTCCTCATGCTGGGTGACTGTTCTTTTATTTATCTACGATTAGGTTTTTGAGACCACAGCAACACGGCTCTCCTTCACTGTAACTGCGTGCTGTCACGTATGTGCCAAGCAGATTGACAAAGAATGACAGGTTCTCTCTTTCCCTTCGGAGCTAATCAAGGGCAGCCCACCAAAGGGAGACTTTTTTTTCTATTTAGAGATTTATGGATTTCAAAAATAATCTGTCTAAATACACAAAGCATAATGCAGTACTGATTTTTAAAGTGGCAAGTGTTATGAAACCAAGAGGATATGCTCTACCAAGTGTATACCTGGAATGCTCGAAGTCAGTAAAACAGTGGACATAAGTGGCCATCAAGCAACGAGAGTGACTTGTAGAAGCCAGTCTGAGAAGCCCTCCACTCATAAACAAAGGGATTCGAATTATTTTTGGCAGTAGTACTCATCTCGAAATTAAAATCATACCAAAAAATGAAAAACCAACATATTAACTGATTCAGTATGTATTAGCTGAACATAAAAACACCTACTATATTCTACATACTGTTCTATATTATTCTACATACAGTCACTGTTAGATAGGTAACAGTGAATAAAAGAGGGAAAAAAATCAGGTTCCAATGGGGAAGATGGAAAATAAAATATAAATGATGGTGAATCAGTGAGTGAAAAATACAAAGGAAAAAACCCTAATATATCAGCCGGGGTAAGAGATGTGCATATGGGTTAAGGGAAGGCGGGATGTGGACATTTGAGAAAGTATCTCCAGGGAAAACCTCACTCAGAAGGTGACATTTGAATAAAGATTAGGAGGAAGTGACAGAATGAATGAAGCAGCTATTTCAAGGAAGAATTATTGATGCAGAGACACCAACAAGTGCAAAGGTCCTGGGGCAGGAGTGTGTCTAGCATGTTCAATAAATAAAATAAGTAAGCCAGGGTGAGCAGAGCTAGTGAACAAGGGCAAAACAGCAGGAAGCAAAGCCAGAGAGGCTGGGGAAGGTCTGTTCAGTGGCTGCATCTCTGGTAGGACTCTGGCTGCTCCTCTGGGTGAGATTATGAGCCATGTGGTTTTCTGAAAAAGGGTGATGTGATAGGGCACACTATTTAACACATTATTTTGGCTTCTGTGTTAAGCTTAGACTAAAGGCATACAGGGAACAGACTATGGTTAATAATGGATCCCCAAGAGTGTTAGTTAAATTTACTTGGAGGGAAGTACTTATTTGTGGAAAACTGGATGCACTTACTTGAACAATTTTCGTACATACAGTTTTTAAATGAGAACTGAAGTTCTGATCTGCCTTAAACAGGATAATTTATTTAAATGGGTGCTCCCTAGGTTCACTCCTTTCTGATTTCTCAGTGGAAAAGGGTGTGTGCTCTTCAGTCTGACTATTTAAGTTCCAATCCAGGCATGGATAGGCTCTTCGGAACAGAGACCATAGTGTCATAGAGTCTAAAAGACATTCTGAAACCTCTTCTATTTCTCTTTCCAGAAAAACGTAGTAAACCACTGACCTAGAGAAACGGTTAGGTTTGGTATTTGTGGTTCTAAATACTTCTAGGCACAAAGGAAAGTTACGAAGGTCATTATTTTTAAGGATAAGACACAAGGGACTTCCCTGGTGGCAAAAGGGGTTAAGTCGCTGCACTATGAAGCTATCCACAGCTGCTGTGGTGCAAGTTCAGTCCCCGGCCAGGGAGGTGACCCACATGGCACAGAAGGCCTCTCCTGTCTCACCTGCTGCTGCCCTGACGAGTGTATTTCAGTCAATCTGCCTGTTCTGTTCCCCTCTGTCTCTCGTGAATCCTTTTACCCTCTCTGCACGTCTGGCCTGTACCACAGTTGTTGTCTGTATATTTTTTAAAAAATAAGACATGAGGAAACAATATTTTGCCTTTTACCTCTTTATACACACCGATAGAGATAACAAACCATTTATAATTATACTTTAGATCAATATTTAACAAACATTTTCTGTAAGGGGCCAGACAGTATATATTTTAGGATTTGTGGGCCATGTGGTTCCTGTCCCACCTGAATCCTGCCATTGTAGCATGGAAGCTCCAATAGGTGATATGAGAACTAATGAGAGCGGTTGCGTTCCAGTAGTGCATCACCTGCTAAAGCACACAGTGTGTTAAATTGGCTCTCAGTCTGTAGGATACGGACGCCTGTTTCACAGTATTACACTGTCGTTGGACGTAAACAGATTCAGGATAAGAACATCTGGGTTCTAGGCTTATTAACTCATGAACTGGGGCACATCACTCAAATGCTCTGAGTTTCAGTATCTTCAATTATAAAACAAATGAAAATGATATTATTGCAAGTGAAGTATTAACAACACCTTTTACATGCGAATTTGACCTTTGGAGACCTTTCAGCTCTATTCTCCATGGAAAGCTGGTAAAAATGGAATGTCAAATGTTGTTAGTAGATAGCATTACTTCTGCTCAAAAAAAAAAAAAATAAAAAGAAGAAGTAAAAAAGACTGATTTGTAATTTATCTCTGTCTTAGGTGTTCTATGTATGAATGACAAACTGCCTAAGGGAATGCCATAATTTGGGGGATTCCCTAAGTGTGGGAACATTCATGTCTCTAGGAAACTCTATCTGTGTTATTACACATTGGTTCCTGGACACACAAGATTTCTAGGGCAGGGCAGGGCAGACCTAGCGCTTCTGTCTAAGTCTCCTACCTGTGAAGCTAACTGTCAGCTGAACACAAAGCAACAAACATTTGGATGGCTGTGCATACTGCTGTGCATTCTAATCCCACTGGAGAGAGATGCCCGATGCTGCCTTCCCCTCCTGCTACACTGTGTTTCTAAATGCCTCTAAGTGACTGACTTTTAGGCTGAATGTGGTTAATGGTAGCCCTGTTCAGTTGTGCCTAAGAAAAGAACACTCACTGATGGGCTTTATAATAATCAATTCTAAGATCCACATTTTATTTCCACTGATTAACTGCTCTGAAACTGAGAGACATTTTATAAGTGATGGTGTGTCATAGTCTAATTGGCAGCACTTTTATCTTAGTGACAGATAAAATAATGATGCATATTTTAATCAATGGTGTCTTAGAAACAATGAAATAAATGTGACCAGGCTACTCACAGTAGGTCAAGCTCAAATGATGCAGTATATGCAATGGTAATACTAACTGCTACCATTTATTGAGAACTTACTAAGTACAAACATTCCGCTGTACACTTACCATAAACCATCTTTTTTTTTTTTCAAAGATTTATTTATTTATGCATATAAGTACTGGGGTACAGGCCAGAGTTGTGGGGGGTGAGAGGATTCACCACAGACAGAGCGGGGATCAGAACAGGCAGATCAACAGAAGTACACTGCTGAGGGGAGCAGCGGGCACAGCAGGAGAGGTCTGCCGCGCCATGTGGGTCCCCTCCCTGGCCGGCAGCAGGGATCGAACTCGTGCTGCAGCGGCTGCCGTTTGTTTCATAGTGCATTGCTTAACCCACTGCGCCACCAGGGAGGCCCACCATAAACCATCTTAATCTCACTCAATCTTTACAGCAGAGCCTTTCAGCAGACATTATTATCACTTCTCAGATTTCAAAATCCGGAGTTACTGAGGGCTTAAGAAACTTGCCTAAGACACAAGGTAACAAATGGTGGATTTGAGATTGGAACCCTGGTCTGTCTGCTGCAAATCCTATATCCATAATGACTAGACCGAATTCTATGAATTCGTTCATTATACATATAAAATTTAGATTTCATTTGGTGAATCACAGGGTTTAGAGGCAGAAAAAAATCCTTTTGATTAACATGTAATTTTAGATGAATTCAGACTTGCTCAGCCTCATCACTGTTGACATTTTGGTCTGAGTAATTCTGTTATAGGCACTGCCCTATAATGTGGATGCTTCGCAGCATCCCTGGTCACTAGTCATAAGATGCCAATGGCATGTCTTCCCCCAGATATGACAATCAAAATTATCTCCAGATATTACCAAATTCCTCTGTAGAATAAAACCACTCCTGGTTGACAAGCATGGAATTATTGAACATGTAACTGAATAAATGAAAGAATGTCTGTCTCCTCCTGGTCTATGTTTCCAGATGAACTAGTATGAGTTAATAGAACTCTTTTTTTTTTCTTGTATGGAATGTTGTTCACAATGCCATTTATTGATATATTTTATTCAGGTGTGCTACTATGTACATTACAACCATAAACCATACTTGGTTGTAGTCCTGATGAGTTCTAAACATATGGCATAGCTCAATTTCTAGCTGAACTTTTTCTAAAAACACTGATTTAAATGTCCCAAAAGGACTGAGGAACACAGCAAATTTCTATGGACTAGAGAGGTATATATAACAGAAGGCAATTTTGCCAGAGCCATATCTCCAAATCATGTTTTTCTTGCTTTGGGCATTCGTCTTGACCAGTAATATTTGCATTACTTTAAACTCATATAGTACAGCTCTAGGTTACCATCCATGTGACAATGGACCTAGATCTTGAACTCTTGACAGAGACTATTTAATAAAATATGTAAGTATTACTAAGCATGAGAAGTTTCTGTTTTAAACATAAAAGAACAGTTAGAGTAATTTCCATTAAAAACAAAGAAAAGAGCAATTCAATTTTGACTTCATGATTGGCGCACACTTCAAATGAAATTAAAGATGTTTTGTTTTACGATTAAGTGCTATAGTAAAATTATAGTCATTGTCCAAAGCAACTTTTTCTAAATTCTTTCATAACTCGTAAGCTCAGGCAATCAAATGGGTAAATGAATTAAACTTGTGTTTAAAAAAAAACACAACAAAAACATGAGGTTTCTCTTCTGAATGTTTTCTCCTTAAACATGCATAAAAACAAAATAAACATGAGGGTTTCTGAAACAAGGAGAAAAATATATGGGTGAACAGAGACTTCAGCTTACATCCCAGGACTTCGTTTAGCTGAAATACTTAATTTTGATACAAATGTGATATTCTAGAATTTCTATGACTCCAGGGAAGTGTTCACTTCTACTGGTAAGGAACAGATAAGGAATTATGGACCTGTATTTTATGTATATGATTTTTAGAATTCAGAAAAAAACAGAAAACTCAAATAATTCTGCAAAACAAAACAAATGATCCAGTAGAAAACTAGGCAAATTATATGATTCGTTAACTCAGATTGAAAAATCTGTATGGACAACAAATATGAAAACCTATTCAACCAGGGAAATGCAAATTAAAATAATAAATTCATGCCATTTCCTGTTGTTGATAAAAAACAATTTGTAATATATAACAAAATTAAAGATGTGAATACTCTAATGAGTCAACAATTCTGCTTCTAGGTATTTTCACATGAGTTTATGTGGTGACCCGCAAAAACTATTCTTTCAGCATTATTTACATTTGTGGAAAACTGGAACTAACCTAAATTATCATTCATTTGTAATCTAATAAGGCCATTGGTTGTTTTGTTGCTAGTTCTTATTGTTAAAACAGGACATACTTTTAAAAGATAACTGTATAAAGTCATTTTATAACTTTGGCCTTCTTTTCTATGGTATCCAAAATTCTATTAAACACAGTCATAAACAAGGTTATTGTTCCATTGATAACTAGCTCATCAAAGATATTGCAAACAAAAGAGGTATGTTGTCTAACAAAAATGAATTCAGCTACAAGGTATAATAAGTAATTCAAATAACATCCATTTAGATTTGAGGGAAGCATAGCAGTGTATATGTACGTGTGCATAATTTTGTATTTGTTATCTCTCCAATTATGTGAATCACTAACACCTATTACTATGCTAATACTAGAAGATATAATAAATATTACAAATTATTAATTTTGTATTTATCACCTATTTCATCAAATAATTTAAGACAGATGCCTATTGCTCTATATTTTCACTACATGTTCTTCATGAAAGTGCTCTTAAAAATGTCGAAAATTTGACCTCTGGTGGCACAAGGGGGGTAAGCACTATGAAGCTATCCACAGCCATTGCAGCATGAGTTCGATCCCTGGCCAGGGAGGTGACCCACATATGGTGCAGCAGACCTCTCCTGGCTCACCTGCTGCTCCCCTCAGCAGTATATTTCAGTAGATCCACCTGTTCTGCTCCCTACTCTGTCTCTGGTGAATCTCCCCCCACCCAACACACACCTCTGGCTTACACCCTATTTCTTTCATGCATAATAAATAAATCTTGAAAAAACTGATCAAAATGGTTTTATGTAAGGAATATAGAAACACCAAACAAAGAATTAGGTAAAAAAAAAAATTGCAAGCAAGCAGGCAATAAACGTGAGGCATATAGGAGGAAAGAGGAAGGGGTCAAAATAGGGGAGTGAAGAGCACAGGGACTGTGGTGATGGATCACGGGTGTTATGGTGGTGGTAGAACTATGAGGACAGCACCTGAGGGGAGAAATCAAATACTGCCTAAAAATTGACAATGATGTAAGAAAATAACTACAATGTTGAAAATTAAAACTATGCACACATGACTTTGTAGTTTCCTGGGTCAATAAGTGGAAGTTTAGGTGTATCCCACAGGTTCTTTTGAGTGTTGCCATATTTTGCCTTTGGAATCATGAACTGAATTACTAATTTCTATTTTTTTTAAAGATTTACATATATATAAGAACTGGGGTGTAGGCCAGAGGTGTGGTGGGTGAGAGGATTTGCCAGAGACAGAGTGGGGAACAGAATAGGTAGATCCACTGAAATATACTCTGAGGAGATCAGCGGGCAAGGCAGGAGAGGTCTGCTGTGCCATGTGGGTTAGCTCCACAGCCGGGGATTGAACTCATGAATCAGTGATTGCTTTAATCAGTGATTGTTGAGACTTAACCATTGCACCACCAGGGAGGCTCAAATGAATTATTAATTTCAAAAACATTAATCTCGCTTACATAACTAGCACATAATATGATCAGCATTATTATAAGTGCATTTTGAGCTTTTTAAACTTAAAACTTATTATAGTAGTCCAAGTTAGAATACTATGGCAACTTTTATTAATAATATCCCTTTTGCCTTCTTATGATCACTAATTGTTGAATATTCATTATGTCAGAGGAAGCAATGGAATATTCTGAAGTTGGAAGCTATAGCTTCAGAAATACTACACATGAGAATTTAAATTTTTTAGTATATATTATTTTGAAACTATGGCACAAGTAGAATGCATTTATACTGGGTAATAATTAGCCAGTTAAAGACGAAGGTGTTTCTTTTTCAAAATACATACATTGAAGTGCTTGCTATCTGCCACAATATGTATAATTTTATATGTGTATGTAATATGTAAGTGACTGAGTCTAGTCACACTAATACTACTCCTCAAAGGGGAGCTAGAAGATTAAGAGAAAGCTTTCACAAGCGTATATGGCAGAAACGTGGCAATTTGGAAGTATTGGGGTACAAATATAATTTTTAAGTCTAGTAAAACTGACTAAAGAAAAGTAATGGCATCTCATAATTTTGTCTGAGATATGATCACAGCACTTAAAATATACAACAAAAATGCATTTATTGGGCCTCCTGGTGGCACAAGCAGTTAAATCGCAGCGCTATGAAGCTATCTGCAGCCAAAAGTTCGATCCCTGGCCAGGTTGCTGACCCATATGGCTCATCAGACTTCTCTTGTCTCTCCCACTACTGCCCTCCACACTGTATTTCAGTAGATCTAACTGTTCCGATCTCCACTCTGTCTCTGGTGAATCCTCTTCTCCCCACACCTCTGGCCTACACCCCGGCTCTTGGATGCATAAATAAATCAATCTTTAGGGCCTCCCTGGTGGTGCAAGGGATTAAGCAGCACACTAGGAAGCATCTGCAGTCACCACAGACTGAGTTCGAACCCCAGCCAGGGAGGGAACCCACATGGCGCAGCAGACCTCTCCTGTCTCGCCCATCGCTCCCCTCAGCAGTGTAATTCACTCAGTCTCCCTGTTCTGCTCCCCAATCTGCCTATGATGAATCCTCTCATCACCCCATGCCTCTAGACTATACCCTGATTCTTGTATGCATAAATAAATCTTTAAAAATTCAATCTTTAAAAATGTATTTATTATACCTATATTCTTATTTTCAATAACATAAAAATAAGTAAAATCTCAGGACACAGAACTGTATTTCAAGAGGAAGTATCACTAAAATATCTCTAAGTAGTAAATTATTTTTTATTGAGGTAACGTTGGTTTACAACACTGTATCTGAGGCAGAGGCATAATTAATACCCTTTAGGTGTATGTCACCCACCACACCCCACCACCAAGTCACCCATAGCCCTCTACTATGGTCCACTGTGCCCCCTTCCAAGCAGTAAATTTAGTGCACAAAGCTTGGATGTGTCTTCACTGGAAAGAATTATGTGACTTTGGGGCATATTTTCCCATCACGCAAATCTAAGTTCATTCTGAATTTGAATATTTCAAGTATTCCTTATAACATGAGAATGCTAAGGGTTTCATTAGAGATCTCCATCTTAAAATTAATTTCTACCAATCATTTTGGTAAAATTTATATCTGGTATATGAGTAGAAGTTTAAATGGTTTAAGTTAATAGCTTTACTTAAGGTATTCCTTAAAGCTCTTTTCAGTGTTAAATGACTTTACTACATACTTGTCTTTTCCTCCCTTTTTAAAATTAAATCTGAAAAATTAAGAACATAGATTCTCCTGCTTTTGGTTTTCCCCACAGCATCTGATAGAGTGTTTTATCTTTAAACACCAAGTTCAACCCCTCCCCTTGAAAGTGTAATGAGTGGCTTTGTGCTGCTGTAACTTCTTGGCAGTCATCCTTGCCCATAATGATAGTTATACTTGCTTTTAGAGGTGTAGTAATTATGAATTTAGAATTTTAAGTGTTGTTCAGAGTTAACTGACAAATTCAAGGGTTCCTTTAGCAACCAAAATAATTTAGTGAGCAGAGCAGAGCAGTTTCTGATGAAAATATACGTTCACAGCCACAAGGTCAGAAGGACAGACACCTGGCAGATAAGTGGTATTTCAGCAGAGACTCAAGAATCAAGGTGAGTACAGAGATCTGCACAGGGTCCGTAAGTTGTGTATCTCAGGTAATGTCCCCTCACTTGTCACCCCAGATGATATTATGGAGAGAAGGGAGAAGCACAGGAGTCAAAAAGACGGATCACATATCCAAGAGATAGTAACTCTTATAACAAGACTGATAAAATTGTTTCAAAGCGAGGTCCTTTTTTCTCATTACCCAGGATGGGGGAGTTTTATGATGATTAACATCAAGATTAAATTTTTAAAAAGTGCATTTCTGTGAATATCTGATCTCCAGACAGATCTCTACTACAATCCCTGCATATTCATGTTTCTAACTATTTGCATACTCAAGGATACAGGATAGTGTTTCTCTAAGTATAGTTTCCAGTCTAGAAGCATCAGCATCCTGCGGGAAATGCATTTTAATATTCTCAGTTTAGTCCACCCACATTCAAGTTTGAGAAGTATGTTTCTATATGGTATATACTAGAATAGGGAATGGAAGTTAACAGAAGAGTTTTAATTGACTTGCATACTTACAGATACAACATTTCTTTTTAAATAACACAGCATTATGCTTGAACAGCTTCATGGACACACATTTTTGAGAGGGACAACTAAGAAAAGTGACTGCACATTTTTTAAAAGTCATGATTAGAAAAATGGTACTATTTGAGCATAGTAAGTTGCAGTACACAGACTTTGTGAATGTGTATGAAATCCCAGCCTGGTATTTTCTGACAACTCCTACTGTCACCAGGGATGGTAACTTACAAATTCAAACCCTTTTTTATTTAACAACCAATATTTCTACCCTGTTCTCTGGCTGCCAATCAAAACCACCCTTTGGGTAAGACAGTTCATAAAACAGGTGTTCCATGCACGCACTTAAACAGAAGTCCTTTGAAAATTATTTATTTTTTAAAAGATTTATTTATTTATGCATACAAGAGCTAGGGTACAGACCAGAGTTGAGGGAGGTGAGAGGATTCGATAAAGAGAGAGTGGGGAGCAGACCAGGGGGATCTACTAAAGTGCACTGCTGAGGGGAGCAGCGGGTTTGACAAAAGAGGTCTGCTGCACCATGTGGGTCCCCTCCCTGGCCGGGGATCGAACTCCCGCTGCTGTGCAGCAGATGCTTCACGGTGTAGCGCTCAACCTGCTGCACCACCAGGGAGGTCCCCTTTGAAAATTATTAAAAGAGTTCTCATCTTTCTCTTCTACACATACTCAGAAAGTCATGACATCCATTTGCAGGGCAGAGTTTCCTTATGAAAGATATTTAAAAAGTAACACCACTTGCAATGTTCTCACATAACTTCCTCCAAAGTGTCATCACCTGAACTAACCTTTAACAGAGAAGACTGCTATGTAAAACATTAAAATTGTTGTACAGTAGAAGCATGGTTTCAAGGAAGCACGTACAAGTCTTTGGGTAATAACTTTCAGTGCACATTTGGGCTAATAGAACAATCACAGACAGGATAATGATGCTTTGGGAGGAGATGGTATAATATTGGTAAATGGAAAAATGAAAGTGGGAACACTTTAATTCCTCTTGGTTTGTTTCTTGTATGTCAAGAGGAGTGAGATTCTCACTGTGAAAACTAAAACAAATAGCAAAGAGAGGGAACTGGTGCCCAAGATGGTAAAGAGATTAGGAAGTCCCCAGCTACTCAGAATTAACTCTCTTGATCGAGATAAATGACATTTCGGGGCACTGATAGAGTCTACAAGCAAGTCAAATGGTAAAACACTCTGGGTGGTCCAGAAGATAGGGGAACATACAGTTGAGATTTTCAAAAGGTAAAATAAGGCATGGGGATAAACTCATTATTTCATACTTGGCTAAAAAAATGTCACACAGGTAGAAACCTGCTTTCTTCTATAAATGAAGTACTTGGGAACAGTAGGCATAGCAGACACAAGCACTTTGAAAAGACAAACCCTGTCATAGCTATGCTATTTGACTAGCTAAGAAAAAAAGAAGCAAATATTTATACGTGTGTTTCAGATTACACAATAAATCTCATCTTCTAATTTATCATCACATTGGGTTTCTGTATAGGATTGTTTGCTAAGAGGGCAAAGACCATTCTTATGCAATTCTAAGGTTTGTTTTAATACTTTCAGGTTATAACCTTAAGACTAGAATCTATTTGTCATTAGAAACTTTCATTACACTCTTTGTAGTAAAAAAAAAAAAGGACACATTTTTACTTGAAGCTGTAAAATGTATTTGTCTCAATGAGAAAAAGACTAATAACCTAACAGGAAAAACATGGCAAAGAATGCAATGAACAGTGCATAGAAAAGGAAATAGAAATGACTGTGAAACACAGGAAAAAAACTGTATTCAAAAAAAGAGAAGTAAAATTTAACATACTCAAAAGAGAAAGCAAATTGAGATCACCGTGAAATATCATTTTTGTTCTGCTTAGCAAAGATTTAAAAGGTTGATGATAGATTGTTACAGAAGTGATGGAGAAAAGATTCCCTTCATAATACTGAGGGAAGCAGTGTATGAAGAACAATTTGGCAATATTTACTAAAATAAGAATTGCCATTTTGACCCAGGCATTCAATTTCTAGGAACTTATCCTATGGATATACTTGTAATTGTGAACATGTGAAATATCATGAGCATAAAGTTATACACTGACATATGGTGGCAGTAGCAAAGCTTGGAAACAATCTAAGTGCTCATTAATTGGAATGTTGGTTAAATGAAATATGGTACATCCTTAGAAGACCATAGTTTGCCACTATAGACAAATGAGAACACTATTAAAATGCTAATATGGAAAACAATTGCCAGTATTTATCATTAAGTGGAAAAGAAACTGGGCAGAAAGAGTGTTCATAGTGTTCTACCAACTTTTCTTTAAAGAGGAGACAGGAAAAGAAAACAAGCACAAACACACACACTCACATCCTACCGAAGGCTATGCAAGAAACTGATAACCTTGGGGGCACATGGGAAGAGAAACCAGATGGCTGAAAGATGGAAATGCAAAGGAGGATTTATCCCCTCTTATGCTTTTCCATTTTGTACCACGACAATGTCCTAATCTTTTCAACAAATAAAATGGCTTACACTTTGAAAGTTAGAAAGACGGATTCATTCTCAGCAGTATGACCTTACCGATAAAGTGCTAATTAGTACTTTGTATGAAAGCACTGTGTACTGTCTCAAAATTTGAAAAAAAAAAAAAAACATCTAAATGAAACCAGTCACCAAACAATACTTACCTATGCCACAGATCACAATGTGATCATCCGTATTGAATTCTACTGTATCCTACCACATCTTTTTCTATTTTATTCTATGACTATAGTGATTTCATCACACACCAATGGATCACCAGCAACAACCTGAAAAACAGTCCTTTAAATTATCTCCTCCTCATCCCTTTTTCTAAAGTCCTCATCCAGGAGCGCGTTGCTCTTCAACTGCTGCAAGACTCTCCCGTTTTTGGTTCTAGCTCCTGATATTAAGGACCCTGCCAGTCCTGTCTCTTGAAGGACCTCCCCACATTGGTCAATGCTAATGTCTCCTGCCAGTGGCATGAATCCTTACCAAAACAGGTGGTACTCAACATCACTGAACTTAATTTTCTTCCCACACTTCATGCCACTAACCACTTCCATATGTTTGCTATTGCTACCTCTTCTCTCTGGAACCCATATCCTTTCCCTCACATCTGTTGTACTTGCTCAATTCTGCACCTTTAAAGATCCAGTTCAGGCATCATAGCCCCCAGGAAGCTGTCTCGAGACCAGTGCTTCCTAAACATTAGTCAGCAAAGGTATCTTCTGGAGGGCTTGTTTAAACACAGATTGTATTGCCTCACTTCCACTCTTCTGACTCAGAAGTTGCATGGAGAGGTTCAAGGATTGGCATTTCTAACAAGATTCTAGGTGAAGTTGCTGGTGGCGGCCAGTCTCCTGGCTGCACTGGGCATCATCCTGTTAGGCTATCACAGCATCCTATCAATGTACTCACTACACTGCATTGCAAATGCTTCTGTGTTGACTGCATTTCATACACTAGGGGATATTTATTTATCAACTCACCTCTAAGCAAACTGAGAATAAGGGCCACTTTAAGATAGTAGGGCATTGTGGTTAATCAATAAATGGTTTGTTTCATTAGCTTACCCTCATGTCTTCCTCTGCCAAGAGTGGTTGATTGGGAATACATGCAAATAACATTAATGTGCTTTTCAGCAATACATTTGTAAAGCCTGCAAATGAATGCTTGCAAACAAAATGGAATGATATGAACTGGGTGGTAANAACATTAATGTGCTTTTCAGCAATACATTTGTAAAGCCTTCAAATGAATGCTTGCAAACAAAATGGAATGATATGAACTGGGTGGTAAATAATGCAATTAGAGGTTGGTAACTCATTGAACAAATAGAGCCAGAGGAAGCTGATGGCTAAATTGAAGCCAAAATAGAGGGACGTTTCCAGAGATGTGCTGAGTGCTCTATCTTATGAATCAGTATAGCTGACAATTATTTTCACAACATGGATCGATTTATTGAAGGCAGGCATATCAATTACAAAATTGAAAAGAAACTATGAGATGGTAATACATCATATGATAGAGTCCTCTCCATGTATACTATTAACTGAATTGATGGGTTAAGAGGTTTCAATTTAAGTAGCCTGGGGTTAAGAGCAGGTTAAATTTCTTGCAGGACAGAATAATAGGGAGAACAGTGGGGGCGGGGTAACAATCAGAACTGAGCATGGGAGATCCTGGGTGAAAACACAGAACCTGAAATCATCAGAGATGTGTCAGAAGCCAGATGCAGAGCTACATGCCAGTTTCCGATGTTGCCTCTCTGTGACAGTGACTTTCCTGTGTGTTCTCTGTTTTGGTCAGGACTCCATCAGGAAAGCTCAAGGGACTTCTCTGAGCAGGGCTGGGAAAGGGACTGACAGCTCTGACTCAAACTACACACACACACACACACACACACACACGACTACATCACAAGGGCAGGATGGGAGAGATGCCAATTAAAGTTGCATGTGTGAAAATGAAGTAGTGAATCTAGATGCCAGGGAAGTTCAGCATGAGTCACCAGGGCGAGATGAACACTGTTGGAGTGAAGGCCTGTGCTGTGAAGGCGGCCACTGAGGTGAGATAAACTGGTGGTGTTTGGGCAGCTTAACAAGTATTCAGCCAGGGATCGAGTCACCACTCCTTTCTCATAGAGAGCTCATGTCTCTGAGAGGCAGCCTTCAGGCTGCAGTATGCCCTTTGAGGTACCCAAAGACTGTCCTGGTGATATATGGGTATGCAAGGTATTCAAGGAATCACTTTTCAGATTCTCAGATTTTACTGATATGCCTGCTTTTGTTCCTGCTATATACACTCCATTCCAGTTGCTATTGTTATGGTTGGTTATAATCCTTCTCCAACTTTACAAAATAAAAACATGTCTCCTTAGGCCTATTCCAATGGTGCATGATAGCTAAGGCACATCAATGCCAAATATTATGAGTAAAATCCTCCTTTAATCACGGTATTAACAGACACATCCCCATCCGTCTCACTGACAAATTCTTTTCCAATAAAAATGTGCAGAGTATGTTTAATAATTATTTATAAAAGTTATATATTTAGGTAATTTTGTTACTGGATATATTTTTTATTAATAATTGTAGCTATAATTCAATATAAAGGATTTAACAAATGCTTAGAATCCTATAGTCACAGGAAATTGTCTTTAATAATTCAATTTAAATCCACAAAGATGTATTTATTATACAGAAGTATGACAGAGTAGTTAATAAAAGGCTTTATAGCATAAGTATATATTATATGATACAAGGCTTAGGGGGAGTGAAATGGAGATAAGATTTAAAGAATAAAGAGGGATGATATGAAACGTCTATTTATTAAAGATGAGTTTGTTCCCTGTATTTACTTTAAGTGGATGATGGTAGATATACTGCTATGGCATTTGGATTCCACTGAATACATTTTAAATGTTAATATTTACAATATTCCAGGGGAGAAAATAGATGTCATCTTTAAAATGTGCAAGAGGATACTTCATTTTCTACATTCTTTTGGGAGTTGGCTAAGCAGAATGGTCTGAGATACACTGTAACAGAGGTTCCTTCTGTGCTCTCTAGTATAGCAGGGGAGTAGGAGTGAAAGCTGTCTACTTATCTCTCTCCTGAGGAAGGAACAGTTTCCTCTTGGGCAAGGAGGTGTTAGACCAATTTGAGTTCATTGTTCCAGGAATTCTCAATTCAAGAAACTTCTCAAATTTATCATTTCTCCTCAGATGGGTCATTTGGTTTGCTAAAAATGATCATCTTATGACTATCTGCTTTCTTTTTTGGAGTGGTTTTCAGGGAGGGAACATTGGCAGGCCTAGTTTTTCTTCTTAGGGGCTCTCATCAAAATTCAGGCTACAAAAGGAAGGGTACTTTTAGTTGCCACTTGATTTTTACCTTAATCCCACAGAGTCCCAGGGAACACTAAGCTGATTTTCCATTTTTAATAAAGAAGGTCAAATTAAGAAGGAAAAATAAGTTAAACAATGTCATAAAGCCAGTAAGTGTCAGAGCTGGGATTGAAACTAGGGTGTTTTCCAGCGAAAAAAGTCAGAAGGCAAAAGAAAAATACCTGATGGTTTCTCCCCCCCAGGAGGAATATAAGGGGGGAGGGGAGGGGGAGGAGAGGGAGGGTTGAGGGCAGATAAGAGCTCAAGGGACTGAGGTGACAGTGCACTGGTGAAATGGTGATGGGAAACCCATGAGGACCACAATTGATGTCAAATATATGTAAAGAAGGAAAGAAAAAAGTAAATAAAATAAACTAGAGAATTTCACTCTCCCCCATCCCATTATCCTGGTGAGTGCTTTCAGTGAATCTCTGGGGGCATGGTAAGAGCAGATATTTGTTCCTGAAGACTCTAAGTACATTTTTGAGATAGAGATAGAGGAAAGACTTCTTTGCTTAAAAGATATCATTGGTTTGGAACATGGAAAACTCCATTTGATTGAATTTTAGTTTTTTCGTGTCTTAGAGATTTGTCTTTCTCTGTAGAAATCTCATTTGTAGAGGTGAGCTTCGGAGTGTCTTTCTTTGCTGTTGTTACTTTGGTTTCTCCCTTACCCTGGGAAATCTCACTCTTTTGATTCTTCTCCAAAGACCACCGCTATTGAGCTGTCTGTTTCCCTTCTTCCTGGCATTTTACTAAAAAAAATTAGGAATTTCAATGGCCTCACTGGGAGAGCTAAGATCTCCCTCAGTGGCTCTCATCTAAGAGGTCTCGCTTCCCATTACATCTGCTGTTCTGTCCTCCTTTTACACCATCCATAGCTGACTTAAGGAAGTCAAAGGAATTTCCATACCTTTATCTCCTTCCTCCCTCTGCCCACGCCTGCCAGACTTCTCCCCCTTTCCACTCCAGTCCCTCATCTCCCAATAGTCACTTTGAGCTTTATGTTCCCTGATCCCATATGGAGCTCTGAAAGGACATAAGAACCCCAAAAGTAACCATCTGAATCTAAAAATGCTACTTGGGAAAAACTGGATTATTTTATATACTCAGACGGTATTTGGAGTTACCCAGAGTCCCATGGTTTGCCCTCAGTCATCTACCGAATTTTAGACTACAAAATCCATAATATTCCATATTAAGTCCAAAGAAATTCTTAAAGGTCTTCTTCACAAATATTGGTGGGAAGTTCCTCTTCTCATACTGGGCAGGTAACCTCAATTTATGTTCATAAAGTTAGCTAGTCTGTTACAAAATGCTAGTATCTGACAGTTCACCTTTATTTACTTACTAGTTTTCTCTGTAAAGTAAAAGCTACTCATAGTTAAAAACTTTAATGAACATATATATAAGTAATGTGTATATAAATAAAGCATCTGGAAATAATAAGGTTAAAGAGTACAAGTTCACATGTATTATGTGCCAGATATATAGCATATATTTTTGTTTGGCAAGAAGTGAATTTTGTCCTAAGGAAGAAGGAATAAAAGCATAGGAAAAAATCTGAAAGAACACACAAGGTTTTTGGAAAAAGAATTTGCATCATGTGGTCAAAGGTGGCTATGACTGGACAGGTTTAATTTTAAGATTTTTTTAGAAGGAGTTACTATCAGTTGTGTGCCAAATGTAAAACCAGAACCTCTATTGGATAAAATGACCATTTTCTTGGATTATTGGTCTATTCTTAATATGCAATTATAAAGGAATTTTCTTTAGATTTTGAGTAATCTACCTTGGCAATAATGATTCTATGCCTTAACAGAGTAATATCCTGTGATTTTATGTTGATTTTATCACATTCTTGATTATTTAAGAGAAGTAAATCATCTCACTTTTGAAGAGGCAAAGTCTTTCATAACCATGTTACTCGCCTATATTTGTTTTTCAAATTTTTATCATCCCTTTGGTTAAACAGGTAGTAAAATATGTTTCGGTGGCTTCAATCTCCACTCAGTCAAGAGTCCAAACCTCCTCACGTTTTTGACATTTGATAGTTTGCACTCCCCAAATCAAATCCTAAATGAAATACTCATCTCAAACTCACGAGCATCTCAAATGGTTTGTTCTTTCACCTGGTGAAAACATATTAAAAATAGATTTGATACGTTGAGATGCAGGAAAAACATCCAAAAAGAGATGTTTAGCCTTGTATGGGTCAAACGGTATTAACATAAATACTCCATAGTTCTATGAAATTACTAGAAATTTATCCATATCCTACCTGTCCTTAATATATTCTGGTGCTGCTTTTCCTGATCTTAGGCAACAACAGCATGCTATCAGTTATAATTCCAGTTATTACATTAAAATGTGAGCACAGAGAGAACCAAATTTCCTTGTCAAATGAATTCTCATTAGATGTTTACCCATGGCTATTTGAAGTCTTTTGTCACTTATTGGTGGGTTGTTTTATTCTGAGGCTTCTGGAAAGTGCTTGCTATGAGGTTGCTTACATGCCAGAATGCTTGTCTTCAACAAAAAGGGAATGTCTCAGAGCCCCATGAAAAGGACTGTACCAGATATTCTAGGGAACAGGTTTCTGAGAGCTTCGCTTAAATAACTTTGAGACTACACTGTTAGGCTGAGTTGGACTCTGGTGGAGAAACTGCTAACCAGAAATCAAGTAGAAAAAGAATTATGTCAGAATTGAATGAATTGATGAAAGATGATTTGATTAGGACTTTTGTTTGGAATACCGGTAATGCTTTAATATTCTATTCTAGTTTCTTGTTATAAGAAATTCCTTTTTTTCTCTTAAGCTATCACTCAGAGCAATTCAGTAGATATTTTTGTAAACAGAAATGAAACATTCATCTTTTTCTCCCTGCCTGATGCTCCAAGAATTCAGAAAATCTTACTATTTTTATTTTCATGGAAATACTATTATTTGTATAGGTTCCATAAGAATCTGTCCTCTTTGTAACAGGACATAATTGAGAAAAATAAGCTAATCAAGGAACTGCGAGAAAGCTGTATTTGACGATGATGTGCACAGAATCAGATATGACCTGGCGGTTTTAAGAAACCAGGTTCTTTGATGCATATTGTGCTAGCAAAGCCCGTTCGGGAATTGGGGCTCGAAACTTGGTCTATATGTTGTCTAGCCTACAGGTGAACAGGAAAATCACTGTCAGGGAAGCCCAGGAAACCTTAAAATATTTTGAGGACTCTGAGAATAGAAGAATTCACTCAAGTCTATGGTTCCTAACCTGGCTAGGATTACTAACATGAGGCTGATAAAAGTTTGAGTTTCTTGGGGCCTCCCTGGTTGTCTAGGGATTGAGTCACAGCTATGGCCTGAGTTCACTGCCCACCAGGGAGCGGACCCACATGGTGCAGCAGACCTCTCCTGTCTCCCCGCTGCTCCCTCAGCAGTGGATCTCATTAGATTGGCCCGTGCTGCTCCCCGCTCTCTTGTGATCCCCTTACCCCCCTCCCCTGCACCTCTGACCTACATCTCAGTTCTTTTATTAATAAACAAGTAATTTTTTAAAAACCATTAAGTTTTCTTGTGAAAACCTTCAACAGAACAAACTTTCAAATGTTTATGTGGTTAATTACCATTCTTGCTGTAACTAAAATAATAAAAGCCCAGTCTTATTTTTAAACAGGAATAATCTTCCTGAGTATCTCTGATAAAATGGGAAGAGACTGAAGGGAATAATTTCATGTTTGGAAGAAAAATATGGTCCATAGGGGACTAGATTCTGATCCTGTTCATTTCTTTGTAAGCTATGTGATTTTGTTACCTACCTATAAATTAGACTGAATCCTGCTGTCTTAATATAATTTGTCACTCCTTACCAAATGTTCAAATCTTTTCATTTCCTTCAACATCTAGCAACAACAGTCCAAACTAAGGCTTCCAATTTTTCTCCTGTTCTCCGTGGCAGTGCAGAGAAGTAAAAGCTGACTGCTAAGATCCTTAATAAGGTTCTAGATTATCTGATATATAGTTGAACTTTCCGTTTAAGATTTCAAGAAGCCCTTAGTGTTGAAATTAAATAACTAGCTACACACTTTGAAGAACTCGTGGGCACAGAATTTTATGTGTGGAAAACCTTCATGCCTCAAGCTTCTACTGTGTGGGCCTCTCGGGAAGTTTCCTGGGACTCCTACATGCCTTATTCCAAAAAATGGCTATGTCGATGAAATCTTACCAAAGCCTCTCTGATAACTGTGCCATCACCTAAAACAGTCATACTGCTATCCTCATTCCACCACCTAAAGAAGTTCCCGGTCCATCATTTCTGAATCTTCTTAACTAGCTATGGTGTACTCAGAAACTGGTTTGGTTTGTAGTCTGGTCCTTTGCTTTTCTTCTTACTTCCCAAGAAAATCCCCCTCATTAAATACCTATTGTTAACACCACCCGGCAAATTATCCTCTACTACTAAGTCTTAAAGTCAATTCAACCAGTTCTTCAGCAACAGAAAGCTTCTAAAATGAACTGCATGGGCTAGCTCTCCTGAGCTGTTCAGTGGAAAACCTGGCTTCCTTTGAACAAACTAGAAGACTGACAAAGATGATCTGCACATCCTTCTTATCTTGAATAAAGCTGAAAGAGCTTTTTTCTTAATTATACACCTAACTTCTCTTTTCTTAGCACATTTACTTGAGAGCATTTTCAACTGTATATTCCTCTGCTGTCCCTTTGCAAAGTAAATCTACAACTCAGTAATTATTTTTTCTCAAGGACTTGGGAGTCATTCTTTTGAAATGCAAAAACTCAGGCAGGACAGCTCCCTGTCTCCCAGACTCTGCTGGAGGACAGTAGCCTATTCTGAATAAGTAGAAACAGGAAAACATGGATGGCCTTACCGCACTGACCAGTTTCCCCCTAACAGCCTTTAGTGCTTTTCCACTAGCTCATCCCTGTACGTCCAACCTTGCTTGCCTTTTGCTTCAATGGAATTGTTTTCACACTCTCTCTCCTATTGCAATAGCCTTGAATAAAATCTTCCTTGCATGTTAAGTTGGCTGGTGCAGTTTTTCTCTGACAACACTCACATCATGTGAACACTTGCAGAAAATGATTGAGATGTTCAGATACTTGAATGTTCAGTTCCAACAATTTTGTCCTTCGGTAGTTTTCAGTGTGGACTTTACATTATGGGCAATTATGTTGACGTTTCTTATGTGGTAAGGAAGAGCCAACAGAGCAGTGGGTTATGTTTATTTATAGACCACAAAAGGAAAGTCGTTTTCAAGGGGAGGAAAATCTCCTTACCATCAAAATGAAAGTATTCCAGTCAGTAAGATTCATACATAAAATTATGTTTTCTCCTCCATCTAATATTTTAATAAAAAGTTAGGAAAGCAGCAGTTAGGCAGTTTTGTGTCAGATAAATAGTGTACCTTCAGCTCATTATTGAAAGCTTTCATTAAAGATTAAAAACATAAGACCCTTTATAGAAATGTGAACTGGTCCCTGTTTATTAGCATTCAATTATCATTCCTGAAATCTGAAATCAACATATTTTATGTCTAAATTGAGAGTACATTTGAAAATCAAAATTCAAAGGCATGCCTTCTAGTGGGCTGACTGATGGGAAAGGGCTGTGATTACGCCTAATTTTCACCCTCTACATCACGATCTCATTGATTATGTTTCTCAGCTTGCTAAGGGTTCTGTGAGGTGATTTTCAAGATGAATATTGCTATTTGCCGGATTTCCTGAATAGGAATATTTCGGGAGTAAATTGCACAAACCAAGCGATGTGCAGTCAATTTTCACTCCAGCATAAACAATGTATTAGAACAGAGCCCTTAAGGCTTTTTTTATTTGGGTTTCATTACACAGCAAGCTGCATTTCATCAATAAGCATGAAGTGCCAAACAGGCAAAACTGAGGCTCATGGAAGGTACGACCTATTTTTGAAAAGGTGCTCAGTTTGACCAGAGAAAACAAATGATCTAAATGGCAAGGCTTTAAGCTCTTCATTTATTTTTTATTTTTTTATTAATTGTGACAACATTGGTTTACAACACTGTATGATTGAGAGGAAGAGGACTATACCTCTTAAGATGTATGTTATACCCCACAAGGCCCTTATTTTCAAAGGTAGCATGGTCAAACAAAGATAATTTCTTTACATTTAGGCAATAGAGCCACTCAGCCATCTACATTCTCTGCATTAACTCATTTCTGAGATTTTCTAAAAGGTATTCCTCACTCTGTGTTAAAAAAAATGGACATGTTCTCAAAATATTAAAAAACTTCTTGTTTTTAGTAGTTTAAGCAAAAATCCACCCTTTCATCTTCCTCTAACAGAAAAATAAAAGTTTACTATCTTTAAGCAGAGGGCTATAGCAGAATATAGGGACTAAAATCACATATCTTATAGTGGAAGTCTGTGCAATCTGAATAAATCATTTATTAGATAGTAAACATAGATGGAAACTATACATACAAGGATTAAAAAAAAAAGACCTGGGTAAGTCAGTAAATTATTCACATAGGTCACTATTTCCTGATTATAAGCCAGAGATCTGAGAATTAGGGAGAGACATTTCTGAACTCATCATATATACATATATATACATACGCTTTTATGTTTTGTTTCTTTTATGTCTTGGATATAGCCCCAACAGGAAGGAAAAGACTAAATGAGTATTTCTGAAATCTGCACTCCAGAGATGAAAAACTCAGAATATGCACAGAGGACCACAGCCAAGGCATCTGACTGCCAGGGGAAAAAGCAGCTGCCTCTCCCTTCAGTGATTTCGTCCAAGCTACAGGAGGTAAATATCACGAGTCTCTGAAACTCCTCACAGCAGAGAGTTGCGACTTGTAGCTTGATAAAGGGAACTGATTAACACAGCTAAGAGTGGCTTTCACTTCAAATTACAGGGACTCATTTGGCAGGGAACCTATGGGCCGTGGACAAACAAAGGCCAATGCAAGTTTGCAATATCCGAGAACCATTCTGGGGGACTAAGTCACTTTGCTTGAGTTAACAAGCAGGGGGAACAGAATTTTTTTATTTTTTCTCTTTAGTCTAGTTCACGAACTGAGATAGCTAACACTGACTCTAGCTACCATTATTTCAACGAAACAGCCCATTTTAACGAAAAATTACACTGAAAAGTAAAGGAATATGCATTTTTGAAAATCTCTGAGTTACAAAAAGCTATGTATGGTAGGAACAAAGAGGTTATAGCCTTTCCTCTGTGCAGTACTACATAAAGAATTATTTCAAAATATACTAGATAAAACATAATTGAGAAATGAACTGGGTATTCTTTATTGGATCAGATAATTAAAATTTCTTCATTGAGACTATTTATTGAGTAATGAAAAATCAGTATTGATGAGATGCAGTTGCAGTGGAAAATGGGCACTAGTCAAATATCCCTGAGGAAGTGATATTCTAGTTAGAAAAAAGAGAACTGGAGAATTCCCAGTACTGATAGCTCCCCACAATGATGAGGTGGTCGGCATTCACCCAGTCTTGTTCCTGTGACTACGCCTGACCTCAACACAAGGTGACTGGTGCATCAGAAGCCACTCCTTGGTGTGAAAAACTCCACTTTGCCATTGCTGTGTTGGTATCTGTCCTGTATACTTTCTTACAGCTAATTAAGCATGTTGCGTGCAGTCTATTATGAACTAAGTTTAATAGTCAGACTGACCCCAAGACCATGCCACTGTTTGAGCCGCCATGGTTTTTGCACTGGTGAGATGATATAATGATATCTGCCCTCTCTTAGGGGTAGTTATCATAATGGTAGATATAACTGTCAGGAAGAAGACAGACCAAAGTAGCGGAGTGTACTTTGTAGATATAGGCCACTCATCAGACCACTTTCTTTTGCCTTATCCTTACTCAAGTCTATTTTTCTAAAACTCTTTCAAGAAGATCCTGACACTTCCATTAATGCCTGCCCTCTCTTCTAGCAGAAGAGCAAGTAGATGGAGATAAAAAATGTCATGTGCTTATAATTCTGGAAAGTAAATAAATCAAGCAATTTAGGTAAATGAATTAAAAGCAAAACTATTCAAAGATTTTACTTAACTTATTTAGTCTGAAACCACCCATCATTACATTAATAGGCTGTACTTCCAAAAGATTTGGTCTATTTTACTGGCTAGTTAATGGTTTTCGCCCATAGTAGAGGCAAAGAGGGCATGATATTGTGACAAGTCCTAAGAGGAGGCTCCAAGGAAGTGACAAATGTGGGAACAATCACTGACTACAAGGATGCTAAGAGGAGGAAATGACGGTGGCTACGTGGTATGTTTGTCTGGGTGCTAACCCTCAGCACCTCATTACCATTTGGGTTGCCTTGTTGCTATCTTTATTGTTTCATAAATACCAACAAGTAACTACCATGCACTGGGCTCTGCGATGAGGAAGTTCAGAGGTGAGTGAAAGAGATAAATAAGATGTCCTCTGCATTCAAAGAACTGTGTCAAAGGCACTCTGGTATGTCAGATGTAAGGGTAAATCAATGTACAGTGACTATAGGAGATGCATTTGGATACTTAAAGGAAAACTTAAATTTACATGTGGTATGAAAGAAAGCTTTACAGAGGCAGTGTATTTGAATTCAGTATTGAAGGATGGGGGAATTTCACCATATTAAAAAGAGAACAAATTTATTTAAAGAGAGCTCAAGAACACAGACATGACATGAAACAACATGCATATGAAGGTACCATGTAACTTGTTGGGATGGGAATATTAGGGGAGGTTGTTGGTAAAATAAAAGGTTGAAAAGGTAAACTAGAGTCAATCTGAGAAGGTTTTATGCTTTCTACTAAAGAACTGATCCTTCAGTCTTAACCAAAGCAGTATATATGTTCCATATAATTACTAGCAAAATTCCAATAGCTTTCTATAAGTAAGTAGAGGAAACATTACTAAAATTTGTATGGAATCACAAAAGACCCTTAATAGACGAAGCAATTTTGACTAAGAGAAGAACGGAGGTATTACAAGACTTTAGATTACACTACAAAGAAATGGTGATCAAAATGTTATTGGAATAAAAACAGACACAGACCAATGAATTGGAATTCAGAGTCCAGCAAAGAACCCACACCTATATGGACAGTTAATTTACAAATAAAGAGCCAAAACATACAATGGAGAAAGAAAAGTCTCGTTAACAAATGTTGGGAACTGGACAGCCACATACAAAAAATGACACTGAAGCACTGTTTCATATCATATGCAAAAGTTAACTCATCATATACAAAGCTGTAACAGATTGGGATGCAAAACTGATAAATACGTAGAAGAAAATACAGGTAAAATGATAATCTGGGACATCTGCTTCAGAGATGTCTTTGGGGACTCTACTGCAACAGCAAGGAAAACAAAAGCAAAAACACAAATTGGCCAACATCAAATTAAAATGATTCTATAAAGGGCCTCCCTGGTGGTGCAATGGGTTAAGCAACACACTATGAAGCAAACCATAGTCACTGCAGCACGAGTTCACCAGCCAGGGAGGTGAGCCACATGGCGCAGCAGACCTCTCCTGCCTTGCCCGCCTCAGCAGTGTATTTCAGTCGACCTGCCTTTTCTGCTCCCTGCTCTGTCTCTGGTGGATCCCTTCACCACCCACACCTCTGGTCTGTACCCAGGTGCTTGTATGCATAAATAAATCTTAAAAATGATTCTATACAGCAAAATAAATTATTGACAAAAAACACCCTACCAAAGGAGAGAAAAATTTTCACATCATATACATAAACAAGGGACTGATATCTAAAATCTATAAAGAACTCATACAACTCCAGAAAAAGAAACCAAATAACCCAGTCAAAATATGGGCAGAAATGTTAAATAGGGACATTGCCAAAATTCTCATAGATGGTCAACTACTCATTATCACTTAGTATCAGGGAAATGCAACTCAAAACCAGATACCAACTCACACCTTTGTGAATGGTCCATATTGAAAGACAAAGAGCAGGGTGTTGGAGAGGATGTGGAGAAAAAGGAGCCCTTACACACTGTTGGTCAGAATGTAGACTAGCTTATTCTCTATGGAAAATAATATGGAGGTTTCCAAAACATTAAAAACAGATCTATCATATGATCCAGCAATCCTTCTCCTAAATATCTAACCATAAATACAAAAACATTAATTTGAAGGGATATATGCACTCCTTGTTCTTTGCATCTCTATTTACAACAGTCAAGCTAGGGGAAATAAAACCTAAGTATTCAATGACATGAGTGGATTAGGAAGATGTGTTATATATACACAATACTCAGCTATATATATTTAAAAAAGATGGAATCTTGTGTTTGCAACAGCATAAATGGAAATGGAGGGAATTTTGCTAAGTGAAATAAATCAGGAGAAACATAAATGCTGGATGATTTCATTCATATATAGAACATAAAACAGAAATGAACAGACATAGCCAAAACAAGAGAAACCCTTGCAATCTGACTGATACAGAACTAATGATGCCAGAAGGGAAGGGTGGGGAAAGGTGGGAACAAAGGGATGAGGGGATCCCATGGACTATGGTGGAGGATTACTGGGGAGGATTATTGGTGGAGGAAGGCATGGTATGATAACACGTATTTGTAGAGGTGTGCACTTATAGCCCTAAAATGTACTTTACTGTGTAGGCACCTAATCTCCTAAATAGCTTTGAATTTGGGTAAGGAGTCTACAAATCTGTATTAAGTTCAAAGTAACAATTGAAAATGGATCACAGAAACAGATATGATGAAGACATTCTAGTGATATGTTGAGTGAATACAATGTTGCTAAGAAATGCTGGAAGGATAATGCAGTCAGATACCAATATTCATAATAAACAATAATAATGAAGGTAGTTGACAGTGAGTGAGAAACTTAGTTCAGTGATTTTGCCATTCTTTTGGAAAACAATATTTAAAACAAAATGTCCTACCTTAATGTCAAATGGTCCAGTCTGATTTGGTTGATTATATATTTCCAATTGATTCCGAATAGGAAACAGCCACAGAAGCAGATGATTTACTTGTTCTTCAAGCTGCCCAAGGTCTTTTATGTGAGCCTCAAGTTTTGCTTGTTTCTCAGGTAAATCTCTAGAAACCTGTAAGGGAAAAAAAATCATAAAAGATTCTCATGGCTCAAATGAAAAATGTAAAAGGCTTTAAGATGTTGTAGTGGCAGGCAGGCACGGGGCAGGTTCTCTAGGATCTGGTCAGACAGGTAAAGGAGGAGTCTGGAAGTCCTCGGTACTTTTTTCAAGGTTTTATTGATCTTTCTACATCATTTGTAATGAGGCGACCAGGTACACGGCAGGCACGGGATCCGGGGGGCCAGGAGACTGGCAGGCCTCCTAGCCCCCAGCAAACCTTCACTCTCTCTGGGCTCTCCAGCTTCTGCTACTCCTGCTGCTTCCGCCACTACTGCTGCTACTGGTGTCCCAGTGATGCCACCCTTATATGCCCTGTGTCTCAGACCACCTGCGCATGCTCATATCCTACTCCAGGTGCCTGCCATCAGTCATGCATGCAGGACCTCAGAGTCTATCATCAATGCTAATGGTGGCAGGGTGAAAAAACATGTTAACTTTCATTTACCCTGTAACCTACCCCCTCAGGGTTTTCAGCCACACAAACTACATGCTTCCCTTGGCGAATATGAACACTGCAGCCAAGACCCACAAAAGTAAACAGAATACAACACAATACAGAGATACAACAAAATAGAAATAAGCCCAGGCAGGGTAGCCTAAGGGCACCAGCAGATGATCCACCACGTCTGCGGCAGCAGGTGTTGCTCATGCGAGGGGGAAACCACTGATGGCACCCGTCGTCACACGCCAGGAGCCGTCAGGCTTCCTCGCCTTCTCTGGCTGTGGTCTCAGCCACAAGTCACACACCCCATCCACCCCCCAGGATGCGCTCACGCTTGGATTGGCACCACTGTACTCTTTGGGGGTACTCGCACAATCCCCAAAGGTACCTCTGTGCTGTCACTCCAACTTTCGGCATCCACAACCACCAACGTGACATGCAGACCGCTACACTCAGGCCAACCCTGTACACATAGGTCGGGGATCCGTGGATACAAGCTCTACCCGCGACCTCTCTTGGGTCCCCTCTTAGGCTGTGGGCTCCACCACACGCCATGTTCCCCTCCCATCCCCCAACGACGGTTCCTCACTCCTTACCCTCATTCAACAATGAACAGAGCATCACCCACAAGCGATTTTAAGAGACTCACTGGCCTTCTCAAACAGGCATAGAATGCTTACCAGCTGCTCAGGGCTTCCAATCTTAGCACCAGCTTTTGCCTTCTCTAAGTTGGCTTTTAATACTGCTCCTCTGCCCGGCTGCAGAGAACTAGGCGATGGCTTCCTCCCTCAGCCAACCTTGGGCTACTGGCGTCCCCGTGAGTCCGCCCTTATAGGCCCCGTGTCTCAGCCCAGGTGCACCTACTTGCGCATGCCCACAGCCTACTCCAGGTGCCACCATCAGGCATGCGTGCAGGACTGCAGGTGTCTGTCATTGACACTAATGGCAGGGGGCAGAAAAACTTGGTAACTTTCATTTACCCTACAACCCACCCACTCAGGGTTTTCTGCTATACAAACTACATGTTTTCCTTGGCGAATATGAACACTGCAGCCAAGACCCACGAAAGTAAACAGAATACAACAAACTTTCATTTGCCCTACAGATGTCATTGCCATTAACTGATTTGGTATATTAATAGCATGATGTTGATTATATATGCTTCATGTTAGGATTTAATTACATATTACAAATCATTCAATAATGCTTTTTTTTTCAAATATTCCATGTTTTAAAAATGCTAAATGGTTGTAGGGTAAAGGTTGATCAGGTATTTCCACCCTCCCACCACTGATGATGGACACCTGCAGTGCTGCGAGCATTCCAGGGTGGGCATGCGCAAGTGGGCGCACCTGAGTTGGGACACGGGCATAAATGGGCGGCGTCATGAGAACGCCAGAACTGCGAGGACCAACAGACAGAACTGCGAGGACCCACCGACCGACAGAACCAACAGGACGAAGGAGAAGCAGCAGAAAGAGAAGCAGCAGCCAAGAGGGTGAGATGCACCGGGGGCTGGGTGGCCCGCCAGCCTCCCAGCACCCCTGCCTGCCATGTACCTGGCCACCTCTACTAAATAAAGTATGAAAAGCTACCGAGGGCTCCAAGACTCCTTTCCTTGACGCGTTTGCCCAGAACCATCCCGAACCTTGCTTCAGTGCCTCCATCCTGCCACTACAATGGGTTTTTTTTTTCCTAAAATTCATTACACACATCCACACAAATGAAAGCCCCACTCCAACTGCTGAAAGTAAAGGAATGCATTCTTCACTTAACCACTCACTAAACATAATCGTGTGGCAAATTTTATATACAAGATACCCTGCATTTATAATTGCTTCTAACTTTTTTTTATGTTAAGGAAAATTGTACAAGGAAATCTTTATGTTCAAGAAAAATTGGTGAGGTAAGCAGTTTTATGTGCTACAGTTCCAAAGCCCTGTGATAATAAAGTAAAACAGAATCAGAGACCACTGGAACGAAAAGTAAAAAGAACTCTTGGATTAGAAGAGACTCTACCAGAATGATGACTGGTTCTAAGAGTGCAGCATTGTGTTTGGAAGTCTCACATGTATTGACTTCTTTAATCTGCCCAACAACCCAATGGCACCTGGAACTCATGGTGGATCATTTTGCCAATAATGGGTTCTGCCCTTGGTTCTTTCTACCTCCTGCTCCATCTTCCATACTTTCAACTTAGAAACTTTTAAAACTACATTTAAGGAACATATTTTTTAGTTGGGCCTATTAAGACCCAAGAGTTGGGCCTCCTTGATGGCGCAGTGGGTTGGGCAGTGCACTGTGAAGCAGACCGCAGCTACTGCAGCATGAGTTTGATCCCTGCCTCCAGCCAGGGATGGGACCCACTTGGCACGGCAGACCTCTCCTGCTGTGCCCGCTGCTCCCCTCAGCAGTGTACTTCAGTTGATCTGCCTGTTCTGCTCCCCGTTCTCTGTGGTCAACCCTCTCACCCCCCCACACCTCTGGCCTGTATCCCAGTGCTTGTATGCATAAATAAATAAATCTTTATAAAATAAAAAAAATAAAAATAAAATTTTAAAAAGTTAAAAAAAAAAAAGACCCAAGAGTTGAGGGGCAAAAAGGGAACACATAAATGAACAAAATAATTTATAGGGGCCTCCCTGGTAGCACAAGGGGTTAAGTCACAGCACTATGAAGCTATCTGCAGCCACTGCAACATGAGTTCAATCCCCAGCCAGGGAGGGAACCCACATGGCGCAGCACACCTCAACTGTCTCACCCACTGCTCCCCCCAGCAGTGGATTTCAGTAGATCCACCTGTTCTGCTCTCCGCTCTGTCTCTGGTGAATCCTCTCGCCCTCCCCGCCCCACAGCTCTGGCCTGTACACCAGTTCTTGTATGCATAAATCTTTAAAAAGTATAATTCATAGAGGAAGGAATTTTACATAAGCTCTTGTTACATGTAAGTGTATATAACATGCATGTTGAAATATATTATAAATAGATTTATACATATTGTGTAAAGTGGATGTGAATACATGCATAAAGGGCTGACATTCAGCCTTGGCTGATGCGGGAGAGTCCAGGACTAACCTTAGACTCTCCCAGCAATGCTTCTTTGGAAAACTAACTTTAAGATGAATAGGATATGTTGAACCACCCTTCTTTGTCATAGGGAACTATGTAGATTAGGGATGTAGTGAGTTGGCATATAGATCCTGGGTCCCTCTGACTTAAACCAGTATTAAAAATTGAAGAGAAATAGAGACATGCTTGTTTTTAAGGTGTCTGCAAAAATCTTGTTGTTTATTATTGCTTAGAGGTAATACTGGTTTGCAACACTGTATGTAATTTTGGGGTATTGATTCACACCTCTTCAGATGTTACTACCATACCTTATCCATAATGCCCCACTATAGCCCATTGGGTCCCCTCCCCTCTTTGTTTCCTAAACTTTCACTTTTCTTCTTAAAAGTCTTTCCTTATATGGGTGAAGAAATAAAGGAGGCAAGTGCTAAGGGAGCAGGGACTATCTGCCTATGAATAATGAATCATGATTTTGTATCTCCTTTGTCTGACTTGTGCTCTATTAGATAGTAAATAGTTATTAGAGGTTTATTTTTATTTTATGAGTTATAACTCATAGAGACATCTACTGTGCTTAACGATGTGTGTGTGTGTATGTGTGTGTGTAGAGAGAGGTGTAACAATACAAATGTAATTCCATGTGTATAATACTCTAACAATGCCATCAACTTATCTTTTCCAGCATTTATAAAGAAGTAACTAGTTTATTTTTATTGGATCATTTTCTACTCACAAGCACATATAAAAAGCATTTTACAGCTTCAACGTAGAGCATCCGAGAGCCTCTAGATTCTGAAGCTTCTGGAGATAATAGCCATCATATTTTCTTAAAATTAAGCTGTGAACTCATTTTTATCTGATCACAAGATAGTTCACATTTCATTGAGGCTTCATACATAAGCATAGAAATCTATATACATTTAACTAAGATGGTTGGCTTTCTTCTCATCCTCCCAACCTACCGTTTCCTGGTTATTTGGATAGAACAATCCATCACTGTAAATGCTGCAATGGGTGTAATTTTTTTCTGCAATTATTACAGACTAAAACCTGGAATAATAAATCGCTGTTAGTGAGAACTTGGGGAAGTTTTCAGCTTAGAGATGACATCTGCATTAGCTATCTCCTCAAAGATCTTGTGCTTTCCACTATCACAGCATTGACCTCACACTATTTATTAATTACATTGACCTCCCTCACTGAGCTTTGGTTTGTAGATGAACTGGGTTCCCACATGTAACAGGCCTTCAATAAGTAATGTGGAATGAAGACAAACCCCTTTCAAATTCAGCATCATTTTTTTTCTCCTAAGTAAAATGCCATGCATGTCCAGACTCATGAAACACACACATACTATATTTCAGGTAAATAGCTCTCATAGGCAAAATATTAATAAATTGAAATATAGAAAACACAGACATTTCTTTGTGGCAAAGAAAACTCTAAAGTCAAAGGAAAAATAAACTGTGAAAAATTATTTTTGACTCATTTTTCAGATAATGGACTCATTTTTCCTAACCCATAAGAGAATTTCTGCAAATTAATAAAAAAAAAGGGCCAATGACCTTAAGGAACATTGGGCAAAATATAAGGATCATTTAGGAAAAAAGAAAATACACACTGATTTTAAACATTGAAGCTAAGTCTTGATTATAATGAGAGATCTGAACATTTCATCTATAGCACTGATTAAAATCCAAGTATAAAAAACATGCCAGTACCAAGGTCATGGTCAACAGATTCTTATATATATTTGTGCCCCCAGTGGAAGAAAACCTGACAAACTATCAAATGCATGCAACTTTGAGCCAGGTCTTTTACTTCTAGGGATTTATTTTGTAGATATATCCCTATAATTAAAATCAATACTTGGTAATGATAGCTGCAGCTGGTGATCTTACAATGTACTTTAAATTTTTTAAAAACATTAATGAATTACCTTTCCAAATAATAAATTTTAAAGTATAATTTAGAAAGGAGAAAATACTACCTTCTGTCCTTAGCACAAAATACTGGTGAGTAAGTATGCTTAGTTATCTAAAGTCAGTAGTCAAAAGCACAGTAATTACTTTCCTATGACAGTATCACTTAGTTAAGGGAAGGCTGGAAATTGTGACTTCTAACACTCACTTTTTGGACCCTCCCTTTTTTCCCCCCACTCTTCAACAGTCTTCAAAAATTGATGGTTTCTTCTATGTAGTTCATGGAAAAGCATAACAAATGTGACTGATTCATGATGTAGAGTAAGAGTAGGATATATATCAGTTTCTTTGTGTTTTAAAGTGATTTACTTTTAGATTCACTACTTCACAGTCTCGTGAAAACAGTTTACCATAAAAATGCATTATATTTCCTAATATTCTTTGAAAGTACTATAAAACCATGCTATCATACAAAATATTCCCTGTGGTGAAAGAAAACAATTAAACACATTCAGTTCCCTTATGTGTTAATGTATTATCTAAATCTTGACCTAATTTTACACAAGATTAGTTTCCTTTTCTTTTAATTTCTGAATTTCAATTTCAAATGTGTAGAAGTTTTCATATTAAGATAAACAGAGGTGTCTATATTAGAAAAAAACAGATGCAGGCCGGGTTCCCGCGCGCGGGGGGAGTGGCGGGTCCGATTTGTGCCTCCACCCGAGATCCCCAGACGCTGGCACTTCCTTTCTTCCGCCCACTCTAAGAACTTGCACCTCCAATGGGCTGGCTTTCCTGAGGGGCTCCGGCCCAGTTCTGGCCCCAGCGTGCCCTTCTCGGGGTGCTGTCATTGGCGCCTCGCGCGGGAGTCCTGTCCCCATGAAGAGCCCACCGGCGACCCTCCAGCCCCGCCGCCATGAACCGGCTCCTGATCCCCCACACGCCCATCGCGGTGGACTTCTGGAGCCTGCGCCGGGCCGGGTTGGCGCGGCTCTTCTTCTTGTCCCACATGCACTCGGACCACACCGTGGGTCTCACGAGCACCTGGGCCCGACCCCTCTACTGCTCCCCAATCACCACCTACCTCTTGCACCGTCACCTGCAGGTGTCCAAGCAGTGGATCCGAGCCCTGGAGGTTGGTGAGAGCCATGTCCTGCCTCTAGATGAAATTGGGCAAGAGACCATGACCGTGACCCTCCTAGATGCCAACCACTGCCCTGGATCTGTCATGTTTCTCTTTGAAGGATACTTTGGAACCATCCTCTATACAGGT
>JAGFMF010012069.1:11607197-11627050 GCA_019455555.1 Galemys pyrenaicus | reverse complement strand
GTCCCCTCCCTGGCCGGCAGCAGGGATCGAACTCTTGCTCAGTGGCTGCGATTTGCTTCATAGTGCATTGCTTAACCCACTGCGCCACCAGGGAGGCCCATCTTCCCATCTTTTAAATAACTAAACTCTTCATTTGGGTCAAAATGGTGACGACCTACTGCATTACTGCTCTTGGTATGTCACTAGATTTTTCTTCCATCTGGCCCCCTGTCACTGTCTATTCCCTCATTAAAATGTCTTCTTTTCTCTCAATAAAGTGTTTTTCCCTAACTGACATATAAAACCCTACTCCATCCTTCATGTCTTGGGTAATGAAAGTTCCATCTCCTCAGAGAAGATAGTCTCTTGATGGAAATAATTATTCTTTTTAATAAACTCTGTAGCATTTACTATCTGTGGTACTTCATCAATCCATGTCAGGTATTGCTTTTTTTCTTTTCTCTGCTATTCTCTTTTAACTTGTGTCTTCTTCTTTTGCCTCTCTGCACATACACACACACACATACACACAAGAACACACACACCATAGTCACCATTTGTTAAATGAAACAATCACACAGATCAATCACTTGTTCATAGAACAGACAAGGAAAAGCTAAGGATTAAAAGCAGAACACTCCTCAGAGTACATATCCTCACATATGTCGCAATTCTAACTCTGCTTCTTCTGTTAGCCTCTGTGAATGTTAAGCTCACTAGAACAGTAAGAATATGCCTTGTCTAGGAGCTGGATTGGTCTCTCGAGGAGCAAAGGAGTATGAAAAATGAGAGATCGGTCAGTCAAGAGGACTGAAAGAATATATGGACAAGACTCAACTTATGACATGATTTTCTGTTAGTTGTATTGATGTCAAGTGTTCTGGGGCTAGATACAAGACTTAATGTACATTAATTACAGCATCAGTAAGGTCATAAGCCATGAACTTAATTCCATGAATATTTACCTAGTAATTATTTCTGCTCCAATCACTGCCCAATATGCTATATATATTTTTAGTTGACACAGTAGCTCACTGTATGACGAATTCACAAGCTTCACTGTCAATACCCCTCCTTGAAAGAAAGTGAAGCAATAGTGAATTCTGAATGCCTCTTAAATAAATACTCTCTTGTATCAATCAAAAAAAAAACTTTTAAAATTTTGTAATACCAATTAAATAATTCAAATAGACCATTATCTCCCTTTGGATAAAATGCAAGTGGTATGAAATACTTGAAGACCTCATTTCACTTTGCATATTTTCAACCTCAATAAATTAAAGCTCCTAGAGAACCAGAATGTAGGAAAGATATAGTCTCACATACAATACTCAATTATTTTTTTTACAAGTGGTCTCATGGTAAAATAAACCTCACTAGTAGGTCATTTATTTTCTTTCTCTGGAGAGTTAGTAAAAGAATAATGAATATAAAACTGAATAGTACATTATGGATACATGCTACTAGACATAAAATTAGAAATCCATATATAATTTCAAAGTGATCAATTACAATTCATTTTTAGGACCATCACCTCTGATGACATAGCTATTGGGATTTTACTTTAAAAGCACATATTTTATTTTGAAAGTCTGTGAATATTAACAATGTTTAAAGTTCCATATTTTCTACATTGTTCCTAATTTTAAATGACTATAATAAACATTGGACTCTTCCCTAGCAAATCACAGAATATATTACTTTTCATGGCACTTTAATACAATGCTTGAATTGTGTTATTGTTGCTAAAGATCTGAAAAGCCTAACACTTGACAAAGTAAATGAATATTTCTAGGGAAATTTCTAAGTCAGTAAAATCTGATGTACAATAAATAGGTTTGTGTCCCTTGGAGAACTCTGTCCTTATTACCATACTAAACCCATATTAGCTTTTAAACAAACCTTGGTTTTCACAGACTGTATTCTTGCTCATTAACTTCTTAGTTTGCAGTATAAGCAACTAACTCCATGGTAAAAATAATACTTAATAATACACACAGTTCATGGAAATTTATTTGACTGTTCATCTCAATTCAAATCCACCCTAAAATTAGGTAACTAGCCCTGTAACATTTCCCAGCGGCATAAGACAAGCAAAGTGAATTGGGAAATTGATTTGCCCAAACTTCAATAGCTATCATTAATCTTCTAAAATGGATCTTACAGGAATTTACACCCACCTAACTATCCACCTACCCACACACTCTTTACTACATAATATGATTTTGATCACATACTGCTTTTAACCCTGAGGACAATAAAACTCACAAAGAAGTTAAAGCGTAATTTTATATCTCACTCACACACACACACACACACACCCCACAGAAAGGTGGTTACAAATTCACCCCATATTTCTCTCTTCCCCTCCCTCTCAGCCATTTGGATTCTAAACAAGGAAAGAGCTACTTGCTTTATTCTCACACTCTCCCATCAGAAGTCTTTCTCTTCTTTGCTTAGAAGACCTTAACAACAGCTTGGCTGAAATAGAAAAAGGTCCATCCCAGTCTCAGGAAACATTGTTTTTCATTTTGTGTTTGTTTTGTTTGATCAAAATTCAAGGAAAACTAAGCCATGATTTCTGTAATCTTATCCAAGTAATAGGAATCACAATTAATCACATTAGCCTGAAATGTATGAAGTTAGTTCCCTTTGGATTTTTTAAATATTGCCATTTTAATAGTACAATTTTTAAAGAGTCTTCACCACAATTTTACATCAATCCCTATATAGGGATTTTAGGAAACACACACAGCAAGATTGTATATTCTCAATTTTAGAAGTTTCATTAAAAATGATTATAACTTTAAGTATAACTTTGAACTTTAATTGCTTACACTTAAATACAATTTATAAATCAGTTCCTTAGGTGCACTTGGCACATTTCCAAAGCTCACTGGCCTCAAAGGGGCATTGAGGTAGACACCATATCTATGACCATATAAGCCATTTTTGCTTCAACACTGATACACCTAAAAGACTTAACTAATTCTGAGGATATTTTTTTAAAGCAGAACAAAATATTTCAGAAAATAATTAACCTAAGAGTATTCAACTACAAACACAAATTTGTGACAGTTTTGAGGACATGACAATGAATTGCTGCTTTGAATCTCAATGTTTTCAGGCTAGGAATTTTGTTGTGAGAATAACCATACTGAACAGGAAGGAGTCCTATATTCTTGCTCAACTCTGGAATGGAATCATTTTATTATGCTCTTTAAAGTCATCAAGGTTACAATATTTTTTTGGTAACAGATGGCTTATCTGTATAACTCATTTATATTTTCTCTGATAGTGTATATTGTTGCAAATTGATGTATTATTGTTCTTTTAACCATGAAGTAAATGCATATTGCATTATCCACTAAATGAAACATGACTAACAATGAAGAAAATCAATGTCCCTGGGAGTTTTAATCTTACTGACAAATAGAAGAATAACATGATATAGAATAGCTACTCCTGGAAATGATGATTAAGTTAGGGAGGGTGTTTATTGGTATTGAACAAAAAAAATTGGGAGAATGTGTCATCGGCTTATGTTGAGTTTAAGCTTTACTAGGTATACAGAAATAAGAGGGAAAAGATTAAAACTTGAAGTTCAGTGGGTCTCTCCTTGTTAACCAGAAGAGAAGAGAGGAGAGAAAGTAGAAGAATAGAAGTATTTCTTGTTTTCTTTAGGAAAAGAATGAAAAGCTAGGGCCCAAAACATTAAGTTTTCTGCCAGACTTGTTGCTATCAACCCATTTCAACCAAAGTCGAGGGCAGGAGGGTGAAACTGTGGCTCGTGGCTCAAATCCAGCCAACACCTGTTTCACAGCCTGAGAGCTAAGAAATTTTCTTAACATTTCAAATAATTGACAAAAGACATGGGACATATGGGAGTTATATGAAATTATACATTTAAAAAATTCAAATTTGGGTCCATGAGTAAAGTGTTACTGGAACACCATCATACTAATTTATTTAGCATTACTTCTGGTTGCTTTTGCACTCTAAAGGCTGCATTGAATAATTGTGGTTTATGGCCTGCAAAATCTAAAATCTTGACTATCTGGGCCTTTGAGATTTGATGTATCCCTGCTCTGGAGGGCTCAGCATTTGTGGCTCAGCCTCTAGTCTTTCTCACCTGCCTCCTACAGGTGCTTTAAGAGGTAGACCAGGGAGGGCAGTGCATGGGGTTCAATGTACTAGAAAAATCTATTTTTTTAAAAGATTTACTTATTTATGCATACAAGAACTGGAGTGTAGGCCATAGGTGTAGGGTGAGAGAATTCACCATAGACAGAGTGGGGAGCAGAACAGGCAGATCTATTGAAATACACTGCTGAGGGGAGCAGTGGGCGAGAGAGACATCTGCTGCGCCATGTTGGTCAGCAATCCAGCTGGGGAATCAAACTCACACTGCAGTGGCTACAGATAGTTTCATAATGCTGTGCTTTAGCCCCTTGTGCCACCAGAGAGGGCCCAAGAAAAATCTTTTCAAACACAAAATTCATTACATGTTTCCTCATATAACTTCCAAAAAATATGAGCACAGCCACCTCCGCTGGAAAATTTATGAAAATTTACAACCCACCTGGGCTATTGTGGAGAAAGTTTATGACAGGATGTCAAATGCCTGAATTGGCCAAGCTATTTATCTGGGACCAGCTAGTTGAATCCTGCAAGAGCAGTCAGAAATTTGGAATTTGAATATTGCACTGGATAGAAATTTTGAAAGATCAAATTTTATTATCATTTCACCTTAAAATTCTTTCATTTGCTTTCCCAGAAGTTGCATGATTTTAGAAAACAGCAAAGGAAAATGAAGCAAAATAGTTAATAAATGGAAATGATGAACCAACATAAAAGCCAGAAAAGAGAAATTAAAAAAGAAATCATTATATCCTATGTCACTACTTCTAGCCTTGCTAAGCACTGAGTTGTACATGGCAGCCCCCTTGCCACAAGGTTGTCTGCACCTATTAAGTACCTGGAATGTGACTATTCTGAATAGAGACAAGTATCTATATGTGAAGGACAGATTCACAGATTTTAGTATAACAAAAAGTCAAAGATCAACCTTTTCTTGCTGATTACGATGCCAAAATAATACCACTTTAGACACACTGGGCTAGATATATTTAAGTTAAATTCACTTGTTTAATTTAGCTACTTTAATGTACGAGAACATTTAACATCATAATGTTGCTTATATTATACTGCTCTTGGACTGAACTGGTATAGAAAAATGCTACACATCTATAAATGACAGAAAACTATTAAATTGAGAGATAATACACACATGTAAAAAAATCACATGACTTTTAGTATATCCCTGTGTCCCTTACTTTAATAAAGAGGTAAAGTTTTTTAATAAATGAAAGATCAATTTCTTCTTGCTGCCTCTAAATAAATGCAGAACAAGTATTTTTAAGTGAGCGGTAGGAAGGAGTACCAAATTAGCAGCCTGTCTTGGATAGGCCCAGCTGTTCCCAGAATGTTTCCTGTTCTCCACAGGATGAAGAATCCTTAGTACGTTAATTCCATGTCCTTACTCTCTGGCCTCTATGTTTGAATGAGTTCTCACACTAAGGCCTCTGGGAACTTCCTTACAACCAACTTATGACTGAAAATGAGAGGTGCACAACTACCCTTTGCACACCCCTGGCTGTCCAACTGTTGTGGCCCCCAGGCTGCATACCATGTGACTCTATTCTTCCCTAACTTCCTGTCTGAGGAGGCGGGTACTGAACAAAGGAACAACTATACCTGGCTAAATGTAACTGCCACATGAAGCAAAGACAATAGGAAGGAAGAGAGTGACAGATCTGTGGTTTGTCCTGTGTGTCAGATGAGGAAGTCTGGAAGTGGCTTCCTCTTCACTAGAAATAAGCCCAGGGCAAGGAAAGAGAGCAGGTCTGTGGCCAGTGAGGGAAGTGAGAGTCAGGGAACTTCAACTAATACTGTGCCAGGTTGATAACAGAGGACTGGAAAGCGGGATTCCAGCTCCTAATACCACCTCTGCTTTTATTTGTGTCATCTGTGGTCATTCAGTGAATGTCTGCGGAAATGCATTTTCTCAATGAAAAAAATACAAAGTGGATTAGATGAGCTCTGAGGTGCCTTCTAGCATGAATGTTCTAATTTCTTCTCTGGCAGAGAACAGCATCACATACACAACTCTGAATGTGTCACTGGGTTTAAAGAAGACAGAGACTTTGTGGGCCTGACACCTGGATGCCTGTGAACATGAGAGATGTTCTCTAGGGTTTATTAGGTGTCTGGGTGTCTGTGACAGAGGCCTAAAATGCGGAAATCTCACAACAATGGGGTACCTTGTCACCCTAAGCAGATGTAAACTTAATTTTCCTCCCAGCAAGATAATGAGCAAAATAATAGGGCCTAACAAAGCAATTTTGGATACAGACTTAACACAATCAATTGCCATGGTGTTTCAGTCATTTATTTACAGGAGTTTAACGTCTCTCCTCTAAAGCCAGGATTCCTGCCAGATAACCTGTGTAATGGACCTAGTGCAATGGCCAACACCAAATGGTCAACAATTCAGTCCAACCCAAGGGCTTTGCTCATGCAGGAGATGCATCTTCTAGATAAAGCTAAGGTTGCAGCCACCTTCATGGTCATGTGGCATCACTTGAGGCCCTGGTGGCCAAGAGAGCGCTGAGACCCCTGTCACTCTCAGGTGAAGCCACCACTCTCTTGATGCAGCTAAGGAAATACCAAGTATCTCAAGTCCTCAAGGAGATTTTGAGGGCATGAGATTGGAGGGCAGGAGGGGATAGTGTTTGTGAATTTAAAGAGAAACATTCCTTTGTAAAGCAAACGCTAAACTTGCTTCTTTTTTTTTTTTTAATTTTTTTAAAGATTTTTTTAAACTTGCTTCTAACTTCTCTCTTCATCATTTGCTCCCCAGAAGCTGAGGGTGAAGTGGAAACTATTCTGAGTCATACACAGCTGCCCCTCAGAGTCCCTCTGGCAGATGAAGATTTTAATTTTTTCACCGTGATGAGCAGTTGACACTGTGACTTTTTCTAATGTCTGTATGAACTGAAGCTACAATTAGAACTATAAACTTGAAATCACGTTCTTTATCATTACCTTTATATGAATTACTCAGAATTCCAGATTGCATTAATCTACATAATTTTCAGAGGTGAACCGTGAATTTAAAAAATGGTGTGAAATTCTTTTTAATCATTAAAAAAATCTGTTGAAAAGAGAAATGGTCAAATGGAATGGCAAAAAGAAAAACTACTTGGGGCTTTTTATATGCCAGACAGCATGCTAAGTAAATCATTTCTTCCTTCAGTAAGCACTTATTCACGAAGAAAAGAAAGACATTTAAACACATAATTAAATTACCAAGCGGTGGGTACTTTACTCAAGACCGATACAAAATCTGGAGGGGACATGGAGTCTGGAGGGGCTATGTCTCCTGGAAGGAGAAAGGAGAGACAAGTGGCAGAGGGGAGGGACAACCTCACAGAGAAGGTCTCATCTGCATTGCGCTTTGGTCTTTAAATTGACAAAGAACATTTGGACAGCCAAAAGATGGGGTATTAGCCCAAGCCTGACGATGGGTGGGGGATTAGAGTTATTCATGGAAACTTACTGTTGCCAGATAAAATGCAGATTGTCCACTTAAACTTCAATTTTCAAATTAACAACAAATACATTTTACTTATACCTAGGGGCAGTATTTGGGAAATACTTGTACTAAAATCCTGAGCTTTCTACACTTTGATTTTCAAATTCTTACAAGCCAAGCAATGATGGGAACATGGAATGAGATGACAGCCGAGCTATGATCAAAGAGTTCTGTGCATCATATAGGGGTCTGAACTCATCCTATAGGATATGTATTTTTAAGTGAAGTTCCAAGAAGGTCAAATTCAGAAGGATTTAGAAGAAAAGGAGACCCTGGAAACAATAAGAAGACAAGCCCCATGCACAGCACACATGGGGAAGCACATCCTGCTTTCCAAATCTCTCACCTGTAAACAGATGCTCCGTGGCAGGGAGCACCTCTGAGCACTAGGGAATGATGGATACCGCCTTTGCACATTGCCAACATCTCTCTACCCTGCTTCGGAGGATTCTCCAAAGCTGGAAGTACTTTGGTTGGGATTTCTCCTCTTCTGTTTCACTGACATTATTCACTCACTCCAACTCCTGAGCATCATATCCCTGCTTCCAATTTCTCATTTTTTAAAAAGATTTTTGTTTATTTATGCATACAAGAACTGAGGTGTAGGCCAGAGATGCCTGGGGTGAGATGATTCATCAGAGACAGAGTGTGGAGCAGAACAGGCAGATCCACTGAAATCCACTGCTGAGGGGAGCAGCAGGTGGGGCAGGAGATTTATGTGGGTCAGTTCCCTGGCCAGGGATTGAACTCATGCTGCAGTGGCTGGGAATATCTTGATAGTGCTGAGACTTAACCCCTGTACCACCAGGGAGGCTCTGATTTCTCATTCTTGAGTTTACTCATACCAAGACAATACCCTTCCTCATTTCCTTCCAGAAGTGAGGATAAATAGTCCTTGATTTATTTGAAAGTTACATCTTTTCCTTAATAAAGCTTGAGTTTTCCACAGAAGATTTCAGAGCAGTCAGACTGAAGTCATTATTAGTTATTATTTATAGTTGTATTTATAGTTCATATGTGAAAAGAAACTTGGTAAATTTGTCTAAATTTGACAATCGTTCTAGTAATTTACATGGCATTACCAATTGTAAGTGTAAATGAAACTTTTCTAATCTCTTAGTAATAAAGGTCAAATTTTAATTAACTGTGCTAGAGGAAAGACCAATTTATCTTTTGAGTCTCTTACATGAAAGGTGTTAAGAGGATGCTGCCAGAGAGAGGGAAAGAAGTATGACCGAGTACTTCTTTATATAATATATAGTAGTAGGGAGTTTTGGTATTACAGTTAATTACCAAAAAATAAAATTCTGGTATTTTTCAATTGTGTAATGTATTTGGTATTTTTCAGTTTTTATGAATTCTCTCTATAAATAATTATCTTCCTGCCTAATTCTATTATTTGTACTATTGTCTTCTTTAACTGAATAAAGACCACCAAAGTAGAATATATATAAAACTCCATGAAACCTGGCTCTATTTATGCTTATACTTTCAGCGTTGTTGAATAAAGAAAACAATTTTATCCAGCATCATAAAGTAATCAATTTCATATAGGCACTGCTGAATTAGGTGCTTTTTTTCCCTTTATTTTTAAGACTCGAGTATGTTGAATGGATGCATAATCATAAACAAATTGACAAAAACAAAACACAAGGTTATCTCTGGTTTAAAATCACATTTGTACATTTAAAATGTTCATTTGTTCCTTTTTTCAATATTACTGGGATAGAATTAACAAACAGGGCTGTAAGATACTTAAAGTGTATCAAGTGATGATTCCATATATGTACACGATGTGAAAAGATTGCCTGCATTGAGCAATTTAAATTAACCACCACTTCACATAGCTCCTTTTCTTTTTAGATTAAACCTTCAAGTTCTACTCCCAGCAAACTGAAATGTATAGTAAAATGTCATCAACTATATATCAACAATGAACTGACTCTGGTAGAATAACATTTAAAAAATCTTTTCCTAAGGAAGCACGGTTAAAATAATCCCTTAGGGTTTTATCTCTGATGTGCTGCCATTAAATTGAGGTGCTCTCATAATTACTCATCATGCAACAGGTTTTAACATGTAAAGTAACAATTTAGAGGCTGATATAGAACAATTGAGAATAAAAGTTTAATTTTTATGCATCATTTCTTCAGGAAAACACATCATGAGGGGAAATAACTTTGAATAAGTTCAGAGAGGGTTGCCATTTAGTTAATTAACTTAGCCATTTTCATTAGTAGACTCAATATTGACTTTAGAATAATGCCTGCTTAATTTCTTTCAAGAAATGAATATGTATGAAACATTGACAAAGAGTAAAGTAAAAATTAAGACTATATTAGGTAAAAAATAAAAATTAAGTTACTGAAATATGTCAGAAAATTATATTGAGTACATTCATGAATTTATATTTGATTGCAGTATGTTCTTCCAAACTTTTAAGATATGACCTTGGCATACACACATTATTTCAGCTGCTTAGAACAGGATTTGTAATAATCTCAATTTTATAAGAAAGTGCATTTCTAAATTGGTTGGAGAAGGCTAAAACAATGCATAAATCCAATGCACTGGATATAATTTTCTGCTTCAATTGACAATCTAGTCTTTTGAAAAACAGGCTTACTTTTTAACCTTTTTTGGCCATATTCATTTTATGTGCCCACATATTAGAATAAATAAAATCAGCAGGCTCCTATTGATTTTTTGGAGGGAGAAATTTCATCTGTAAGATTGAAAGAAAGTGAAGTCCATCAAAACCAATTGATGAACAAATATGTGATGAGACTTAAGAAAGTAATAACATTGAGTAGAAATATGCATACATTTCTAAAATATGACTGTGGTTTTCAAATCTGGATTTGTTTCCTCTAAGAGTTAAAAGTTGGGAGTCCTTACAAAATCAGTTTAATTGATTTTTATTATAGAGCAATGGTTTATTTTCTTAACCCTAATATTCTTAACTAGAGCCCAGAGCAGAATCAACTGAAAAGGAATCTTTGTTTTCTTTTGCATTAATATGCATATCTAAGCTCCATATCAGATAATCTAATTAAGTAAGTCTGTAATGGAGTCCTGATATCTAAATCTAATATTTTTAAGATTTATTTATTCAGGCATACAAGAACTGCGGTGCAGGCCAGAGTGTAGGGGGTGAAAGGATTCACCAGAGACAGAGTGGAGAGCAGAACAGGTAAATCTACTGAAACACAGTGCTGAGGGGAGCAGCAGGTAAGACAGAAGAGGTCTCCTGAGCCATGTGGGTTACCTCCCTGGCCAGGGATCGAACTCATACTGCAGTGACTGCAGATAGCTTCATAGTGCTGAGACTTAATCAGTTGAGCCACCAGGAAGGCCCCTCTAAATCTAATTTTTATGTTTATGATATGAAAAACAGATGTACAGATCTGAGTAAACAGCTCTGCAGCAGTCCACAAAAAGCCCAGCAATGTCTATTAGTAAGAAAAGCAGACTATTTCCATGTTAACATTTTGTTCCCAACTCATTTTGCTTTCACCTCAAATAGACTAAAACTAAAGTCAAGCGCAGTGTAGTAAAACAACTAAGTTAAGAGACAGACGGCCTTGGTTTAATGATGTGCTTTATCACTTAGGAGCTACAGGATCTCAGATGTGTTGGGTAACTTCCCTAAACCCATTTCCTCTTTGAGAGAACAGAGCCCATAATTCTTGCTGTGCCAGCATTTTTAAGGCCTCATTCATCCTGCTTCCTGTTCTCCTTTATGTAATTCACTCTATAGTCTGTGTTTATCTGGTATCATAGTATCTCTTATTTCCAGCTCAGTCTTTCACATTTCCAGAGCAGGAGGCTAGTTCAAGTCCTTATCAGCTGGGTTGCTGCAAAAAATCTCAAGCTGCTTTGTGGACCCCCAGCTTTTACCTGCTGTAATTCAACTTTTGCCTTGCCACCAGATTGAGTTTTCTGAACAAAAATGCAATTCTAAACAAGGAGCCTGTCCTCTCTAGATGGACTTATCAAGGTTGCTTGTATGTCCTATAGGGAAAGGTCAAATTCCCCATGCTCCTCTAGAGAATGTGATGTACGGTACCACAAAGCTCTAGCACCTACCTGGTACAGCCTTTGCATACAAACTACCTACTGAAGAAGTTAACAGAGCCTGTCACTTAGGTCTCACTTAGGTCTCTGTGGGTGGTGCTACAAGCAGGTGACTGTATAGTCCTTAATGGGACAATATTGTATGAATGTACTGTTCTAATGTCCACTATATCTCTTACTCCAAAAGGAAAAATCTAAGTTCCCTTAGCTGGGCAGTTAAGTATTTTCAAACATCTGCCCAAACATACATACCTTTCCAATTTCTAACACAACCACCAGACTCTATTCAGGCGTAATCCTGTCATAATATGATCTTTATAATGTCCTCACCTGTAAAATAATCTTTTCTTGTCTCCTAAGTGCTTCAAATTCTACTTCAGAAGGGAAAACTTTTGCTTGTGGGCTTTCCTTCACATTGTGAGCCAAGGCCATTGCAATTCTTTTGTTTTATACTTGAAAAAAAAATAAAGTATTTTGTCTGGAGCCTCCCTGGTGGCGCAGCAGGTTGAGCGCCACACTGTGAAACATCCGCAGCACAGCAGTGCAAGTTCGATCCCCGGCCAGGGAGGGGACCCACATGATACAACAGACCTCTCCTGCCTCGCCCGCTGCTGCCCTCAGCAGTGTGCTTCAGTCGATCTGCCTGTTCTGCTCCCCACTTTGTCTCTGCTGAATCCTCTACCTCCCACGACTCTGGCCTGTACCCCAGCTCTTGAATGCATAAATAAATCTGAAAATGGAAAAAAAAAAAAGAAAAAGAAAAAGAAAAAGTACTTGTCTATCCCTGGCCATCTCTGTTCCATCCTCTGTTGCTATCTCAACTCTCCAAGTGATTATCTTCCCTTATCTTCCTGGCTAGACAATAAGGTTAAGGAGGGATTCTAGAGTGCTAAAAGGTCCTTTGTCTTTCACTTTACTTGTCATCCACACTCTTTTAAAGTACCCAGTTAGCCTGCTGCCTTGCATATAATAAATGTTCAATTACTTATTGAATGAATAAACCTAATGTTTTATTTTTATAATGAATTCATTCTGAAAACTAATATTTCTGTCAATCATCAATCAATCAACCAACTTCAAACTAACTTCCCCTCATTAGAAATGACTAGCAGCCTTAGTATCAAATTGGAGATTATTAAGACTGGCAACCTGATAAAATATTCACCCCTTGACTCCTGCTCTCCAAGGTTAATTCTTTAAAAGTCTTTTGATATGCAAGTTCAGCTAGAAGGTGAACACTGTGTGTGACTTCAGCAATATGTTGATCTTAAACAAGGTCATGTAACCTTCGCAAACCTGGATTTCTTCTTTTGAACAAAGGATACAATATCTACCTTCTACAACTTTTGAGAGACTACAACTCAAATGAGCTAATAATGTATAGAAAATACTGTGAAATATATACTGTTTTAAAAACTGTGGCATGGGCCTCCCTGGTGGCACAAGGGGTTGAGTGCTGCACTGTGGGGCTTCTGCAGCCACTGCAGCACAGCACGAGTTTGATCCCCAGCAAGGGAGGGGACCCACATGGTGCAGCCGACCTCTCCTGCCTTGCTTGCTGCTCACGTCAGCAGTATTTCAGTATGTCTGCCTGTTCTGCTTCCCGCTCTGTCACTGGTGAATTCTCTCACCGCCCCCCCGCACCTCTAGCCTGTACCCCATTTCTTGTGTGCATAAATAAATAAATCTTAAAAAAATAAAATAAAAACTGTGACATTCTGAACAATTTTGGGTATGATGGTGTAGTTGATACCAATGCTGATTAAACCAGTGAGTTGAGGACAGGCAGAGCAATAAGGACATCATTAGTCTGGTGATCAGATGAGCAGAATTTACACTCACGACTCAGATTTTGTTACTAATAAATGCTGCTGCAAAATGTAAATGATTTTACACTATAATGATCCACTAATAACTTGTTGAGACTCTTCTATGTGCCAAGCATTCCACCATAAGTTCAAAAGAAATAGAAGAACTGTATCTCTATACTTGTAATTCTACATCTGTGTTGTTCTTTTCAATACGAGTTATGTGAAAAAGAATCCAAAAGTCATTTTTTTCCCCTTCAAGGTTTTCAGCTGCATGTTGATTAGTTGGTTGCTTACATCAGGCAGAGGATTTAAATAGAAACCTATTCCACACAAAACAGAATAATTCAATTTTAAGTGACTCGGGGCAAATCTATACTGTAGAGTTGATCTAATTTCTTCTCTCTAAACACAACTGCCCAGGATATTACTTCTTTCAACACTTCTTCTGCCATTGTTTATCTAGAACAATGCTATCCACTAGAAATATGCTGTATTTAAATTTTGCTACACATTCAAAAAGTAAAAATGGGAAATTCATTTTAATAATATGTTCTTTAACTTAGTGTAGCGTTAAAGTGTCTTTTCAAGTTGTATTCAGGAAAAAAATATGAATGAGCTATTTTACCGTATGTTTTACACTGAATATCTAGTATATACAATAATATTATATAACATTAATAAATAATAATAAATAATATTTTTTTTTGTGATTCATCTCACTCTGGACTAGCCCCGTTTGTAGTGTTCAGTAGGTATGGAGTGACTAGCATATTGGAAAGCACTGACACAAAAGGAAAAGTTGGTATCTTGCCTGAATTTTTATTCAGATAAAAAATTCACTAAGCTTTGAATAAGTGTAAATTATTCTTCTTGGTCTCTCATTTTGTTTATTTCCCTCTCAAGAAGATTTGAAATATTATAAAAGCAGTTATGTTAAGTATACTAAAGTTTTCTTTTGAAAAACATGGAAAATGGGAGTCACAGCCAAATAAACACCATTCCATGCCTGCCCTCTGCCAAAGTGGTAACCTAGTTATTTTTAACAAATATATGAAAATTCCTGTGAATGCAGGAAGCACATGTGAGCATAAATCCCTACTTGCACTGTAAATTATATACATTTAAAATTACATTATAGAAGAAAAATTAGATCCCTGTCTGTCATATTTTGACATTTCGATTTGTAAGAATATTTTATCAATAAGGTAGAACTCTTCTGAATATAGTAAGAATATTATTTACTAGAAAAAAATACTTCAGTGTAGAATTAGTAACATGAGAACATAAAAATTATTTCCAGCCATCCTTAATTTTCACTAGGAAATAATTTGTCATAATACCCTTGAGAAAATTCATGATATTTCATGGACATTTATTTTATGGGAAGAGAAATCCCATCTATTAAATCTGAGAATTTAAATTAGCATGAGAAATTTTGCAGGAAAACTAGATGAATTTGAATCACCAGTATTTTGAAGCCTCAGTGATTTCAATCCGAGAGAAAATCTGCCATAACCCAACACAAACCTGGTTCATGGCAACCTAATTTCACCTAATCCCATACACTTTACAAAACATGGAAGGGTAGAGCTCTATCTCTTAAAATAACAGATTATTGTATAAAGCTTATGAGAAATTTAGCATATCCCTAAGCTAAATGTGGCACATGTACAAACATGAAAAATATCCTTTAGGAGACACATGAGCTGTATTTTCAAATGCCAACAGGTGGAGAGGAGAGGAAGACTATGATAATTAATGCCCTTGCATAATCTCCTCCCATGGAGAGCAGACAAGTCTTATGATTTGATTATAGCAAACAGAATATGTGAAAGATTATGGGGTATCACTCTAGGCAGCATATGATTATGACTTGTGTTTCGCTAGCAGTCTTTCTCTCTTACTTTCCTGAGACATATTGCCATAGTGGAGTGTCACCTGTGGCAAGGAACGGAGGGTAGCTTCAGGCAACAAAACACAGGAGCATTCACTCCAACAACACTAAGGAACTGAATCTGGCCAACAACAATATGAGCATAGAAGCAAATCCACATTCAGTTACATTTTCTGGTGGGACGTTAACTCCTGCTGACCCCGTAAGCTAATCTTTGTGAAGCAGAGAATCTAAGCAAATCAAGATCATTTTTAAAATTAAAATATATATATATCACTACATTTGTGATCATTTCGTAGGCATCAATAACATCACTAATATATAATAATAAATAATTTTTTAAGATTTATTTACTTATCCATACAAGAGCTGGGGTACAGTCCAGAGTCACGCGAGGTGAGAGGATTCACCAGAGATAGAGTGGGGAGCAGAGAAGACAGATTGACTGAAATATACTGCTGAGAGGAGCAGCAGGCGAGGCAGGAGAGGTCTGCTGCGCCATGTGGGTCCCCTTCCTGGCTGGGGATTGAACTCGGTCTGCTGTGCCATAAATGCTTCACAGTGCGGTGTTCAACCCACTACGCCAACAGGGGTGGCCCACTAATATATAATCTTGAAAACTTTTTTAAAGGCAAATATAATAGAAATAAAATGTTGGTAATATATGATTTTCAGAATAAGAATATTGTAAATGTAAGAAAAGACTGCATAAGAAGAGGCTATGGTGAAATGATGGTTATATTTCAAGTTTTAATTTCAGAATGAAGAGCTTCATGCCTTTAGATGTTATGATGAAACTGCTAAGGTGTCATGCAAACTCTCACATTTGTAACACTCTCAAATTTTAAGTGGAACAATGACAAAGATGAATAATACTGTCAACCTTTAAGTTTTGTTTCCACATTTTGTATTTGAAGCAGAGAAGTTATCTTTATGTGGTTGCTATTTTGAATGGTCCTTTATAAAGCTCTCCACAACTTCCTCTAGACATGACTCCCAAAATCTGTTAGACCTGTATTTAGGTAAGATGGTGCCTCAGAAACATGAAAAAGTTTAAACTTCACTCTTTGGGGTATTCACGTTTATTTTCTAAATTTGTCATGTTAAATTAGTCACATGGCTCATTTTGAATGGTTGATAAAAATGCATATTAAATAAAAATCCTGCGAGAGAGAAAATGGGAGCAAAGTGTATGATTGCCTTACTTGTTCTCTTCACCAAATAAGAATGTACCTGCTAGCAAGAGATGAAGAGCGAGACTTCAGATAAAGAGACATCTTAGGGAAGGAAATAATGAGGAAGAAAAAGGGAGACATGGAGCAAGAGTGGAGGTGGAAAAAATATCAAAGGGATTATTAATATGTTTTGAGAGGATGAGATGGATGAGTGGAATAAAGAATAAATTACAATATGGAAATTGGGGTGTACATATTCCTATAACATGGAGATGATAAAAGCATCTAAAATCTTGGATTTTGTAAAGGAATATAATGGTTACCAGAGGAAACAGGGGTAAGGGAAGGTGGGGGGGTGGGTACTGGCACTGGTGTTTTAGTGGAGGGTGAGTCAAACATGTGCACATATGGAAGAGNAAAGGAATATAATGGTTACCAGAGGAAACAGGGGTAAGGGAAGGGGGGGGGGTGGGTACTGGCACTGGTGTTTTAGTGGAGGGTGAGTCAAACATGTGCACATATGGAAGAGCAAAAATGTAACCCCCCAAAATAAAAAAAAATTGTTGAGGAATCTACAATTTAGAAATTATAAATAGTAGTTCTATGCCCTCTCCATTTAAGAGATGAGTTTGAGCTTTTGAAATGATGAAAAATCATAAATAAAATTTAAACTTATGTAGTGACATCTTAACTTCTTACATCATTATTTTTTCACAGTTGAAACTCCATTCTATAAAACACAAAGCAAAACTTACACCAGGTTTTACAGGTGGTTCTTAATGAATTTTCTGAGAAAGCTATTTTTTGTTGATTTCTTTTTTTCATCAAAGTGCACGCTTCTGCCTAAGATATATATTGAGAAATTTTATCTCTCTGGAAGATTTTGGAGGTGGAAGGCTAGAATTCTTTTATAATGCCAGCACTGATGCTGCCCTTTGTAACTGAGCAGAATGTGTGATATATTTAATTTCAAATTGTCTTTAGAGACTATATCCCTTCTATCAATATTCAGTCATAATGGTAATACTGAGTAAACACATTCTTATTCAAATTTAGTAAAACATCACAGTGATCTTGAGTAATGGCAGTTGCCTCTTCTCCTCACACATAATTAATTGGAATTTCTTCACTAAGCAGCTCATTACTTGCAGTAAGACCAAGCAATTCTCCCTCCCCCAGTCTCACATTTTACATGATGCTCATATCGTGCTTTGTTTATGATCTCAGTTTCAGACCCACGTAGACCTCCTAAAATAGGGCATTTAGTCTGAATTCTATTTCCCTATCTGGAAACTCACAATGTAAGAGATACAGAAACAGAAAGTGTCAAGAGAGTAAGAAACAACGCCCTTTCATTGTAATATGCCTCACAGTTGAAAAGCCTTGACATAAAATTCTGATTCAGTCGATATCCATAGTCACCTCCTAAAGACTTGCATAAAAGGCACTTGCCTTATTGTGCCAGAAGCAGACCCTTGTAGCTAGAATTTGAACTCAACTATTTTGGGTACGTCATCTCCAAACTTAGGGGCATGAGGAAGCAAAGTAAGAATAGCCCAGTAAAGGTGTATGGTCAAGCAAGTTACCATTAGGAACAACAGACATTTAATATTACCTGGGAGCTCTGGGAGAAGACATAGGAAGCAAATCTTGCAGTATTCATAGCTGAAGAGCAAGAAGAATTAATCCAACAGATGCTGAATTTGTTAAAGTTGCCTCACTTACTTCCCTTACTTTTCTGTGCTGCCCTGAGGAGAGACAGACCCCAGCAAAAGGATCCAAATGTTGGTGATTCGATATCAGGTTAACATGTATAGGAATGGTAAATACTGATGAGATACACATATAGCATCTGCTACAGCAAAAGATATTTTTGTTTAAATGTTCTTCACAACCAACCTATTGATGTAATGCCATAGTCACTCACTACGCTGTCCCATGAAGTGGACAAAAACTCAGATTCAAGCAAAGCTATAGATATTAACTTGTTACTTCTTTTCTTCAAGTCATTCCTCCAGCTCTCTAAAGTCTTTTTTTCCTTTGGGAAGCTTCCCGTCTACCCCCTCTTTGTTGTGTTGCAGCTGCAAACTGGCTGAAATTTAACCACTTCCAGTTGGAGGAATGAGATGTGCTTTAACTCAGGAGTTAGCATGGGATCTAATGCAGGTCAAAGAATTTCAAGAAGGTATTTTCTAGATGCTTTGTGAAAGGATGTCCATAAAGGAAGGTCTTTTTAAAAGATGGGCCCTGAATCTGTTGCATGCAATTTTTGTCACCATAAGAAGGGCCAGATGAAGCTGATAAGTTGATGCAGAAAGGCAGAATCCAGGGAATTGTGAAAAAAATGGAACCAAAACCTAAATCAGTTAGAAGCAGGTCCTTCTGTCACTTGCAGCATTAAGAACACTAACTAATAAATCCATTCAAATCAGTTACCTATGGGTGTATAGTTAGGACTAATTCTTCGTTAAGTATCACAGAATTTAAAAATTCATCATATAAAATATATTTTATCATCTTATTTTCAGATCATGAAAACCTGTAGGTTTATGTGATCTAAGAATAGTTCTCATTCATTTTTCTAGTACCTATCAGCCGTATTTTATAATCTCAATGCAAAATAATGTGATATAGTAATAGTTCTATCATTATCTTCTGAAAGAGAAAGCTTTTTTTTAAATTTGCAGTTTGGAATTAGAGTGTTACAACGGCCAGTGTTTACTATTTTAAGAGGCTGTTGGTGAAAGAAAAGGTTAACCTAATAGTACCTGCTGTGCCTACACTGGCAAGTGGAAGGAAATCACACAGATGGTGGCATTTGCCTGGGTGTTTAGTGCCAAGGGTGTCTGCTTTAAGGCACATAGATTGGATGGAATTTCTATCTTTCCCTAAGGATATGGGTGCAAATTTGTTGGGGAAAATCTGTTTTTCTAGTCATACTCGAAACATTCCCAGCACAAAAATTATTGATTAAAGAGTGAATATTGATCGATCCTTTAGCATGTGCCAAGGTCTCCCTCGCCAGGTGCGCAAGTTGTTCAGCTCTGTTCTAGACTGTTATTGGCCAGCCTTATTTTCCTTCTGACAAAGCAAGCTACTTAAGATAATACCTGATTGATAGAGTAAACTATTTTTTCTCCCTTTTTTTATTAAAATATATAAACATTTACATATACTTGCCATTAATTGTAATCCCCATGTATTCCCCATCACCATCTCACCAGTGCACCATCACCTCAGTCCCTCGTGCTCCCATCTGC
>JAGFMF010012069.1:11583424-11595904 GCA_019455555.1 Galemys pyrenaicus | reverse complement strand
AGCATGAGTTCGATCCCTGCTGCCAGCCAGGGAGGGGACCCACATGGCATGGCACACCTCTCCTGCTGTGCCCGCTGCTCCCCTCAGCAGTGTGCTTCCATTGATCTGCCTGTTCTGCTCCCCGCTCTGTCTGTGGTGAATCCTCTCACGCCCCCCACACCTCTGGCCTGTACCCCAGTGCTTGTATGCATAAATAAATAAATCTTTAAAAAAGGGGACAAAGGGACAGTGCCAATCTAAATCACAGAGTGAGATAGCACTTCACACATATTGAGTGGTCACTATCAGTAATAGTCAGTCATAAAAAAGAATAAAATCTTGCCATTCGCAAAAATATGGATGGATTACCTGAAGAGCATCATGTAAGTCAGACAAATACCATATGATCAAGGCCTCTCTGGTGGCACAAGGGGTGAAGTATCTAGTACTATGGAGCTATCTGCAGCCACTGCAGCATGAGTTCAATCCCAGGCCAGGGAGCTGACCCACATGGTGCAGCAGACCTCTCCCATCTCACCAGCTGATCCCCTCAGCAGTGGATTTCAGTAGATCTGCTTGTTCTGCTCCCCATTCTGTCTCTGGTGAGTCCTTTTACCACCCCCCATCTCTGGCCTACACCCCAGCTGTTGTAAGCACAAATAAACAAATCTTTTTTTTAAAAAAAATAATTTAAAGAAATAAACCAGGTTTGTAGATGCAGAGAAGAAATTGGTGGTTACCAAGTCACGGGGATATAATGTATAGCACAGTGACCAACTATGGTTAATACTATAACGTATATTTGAAAGTTGCTAAGAGAGTAAATTTGAAAAGTTCCTACCACAAGAAAAAATAATTCTTCTAACTATGTATGTTGGTGCATGTTAACTAGATATCTGGTGATCATTCTGCATATAAACAAATATTGAATCACTATGCTATACACCTAAAACTAATACAATATGAATAATAACAAACATATGTTGCATGCTAATGATAGCACCAAGATACAGTAAAAGAGTAATCCCAAAGCTATATATATATATATATATAAGATATATATATATATCTGTAAAAGGCTGACAAAGTAAGAAAAAATAAAATTGAAAGGACTTAAGTTTCATACAAAGAAAAAGAAAATAGAGGTGACGATCTGCCTGGATTTTTGAGTTCAAGTCAGGTAAATAGACTGACTGCAAACATGTTGGGGGTTTAAAGACGTCATCTGAAATTACTGAAAACATGAAAATGTGGGTGTCTGAAAACAACGGAGTATTTGGATGTTCTACGCAAGGTGAGGAGAAAATTCTGGTATTTTCCAACGTATTTCTTCTGAAGTACTAGCTGCTCACAGAGAGTGAGAAAAAAGAGATCAGCGGGATGGGAGCAGTTTGGCCAAAAGCCCGCTGTGCCTCCCATGAGGGCTTGTGGGTGGTCTTGACCCTCTAACTCACCTTTCCTTCAGCTCTTAGTTTCAGAATAGTAGCACCTATTTCAGCTTTCTGCCAAGGAGTCACATTTATCCATGCTGAAAGAAATTCTGCCATACACTGAATGGGGCGTTACACTAAATGAAAAGGCCAGTCACAGAACAACAAATACTGCATGATTTCACTTAGGTATCGGGAATAGACAGACTTAGAAACAGAGAGTAGGAATGGTTGTTACTGGCACTGGGCAGAGGGGACGTAGGAATTACTGTTCAGTGGGTATAGAGTTTCTGTTAGGAAAAATGAAAACCTGTAGATCTGCTACATAATACAACCCTGATAGTTCAGTAATTGTTTATCGTACACTTACAAATTTGTTAAGAGTACAGATCTCATGTTATTTGTTCTTGTCACAATAAAAAACAAATTATCTTAGCAAGAATTTTGTGTTTGGTCTTCATATTTTTGTTTTAACATCAACCTTATTTTTTTGTTAAGGCTTACTCTTTGCGCAATTAAGATGCTATTACCCATGTCCCAGGCACTACCCCACTGCATTTTCACCACAACCTGGGAAGCATTTTCTACTGTTAACCTGAATTTTATGGATGCAATAATTGAGATATGGACAGGGTAGGTGAAGGTCACACAGCTGGTGAGCGCTGGAATCGATAACCCACAGCCTCACATTAATTACCACAGTAAATTGCCTCTGGCACAACTCCTGTTTACTTCTTATTGGTTGGGAAAATATCTTACCCCTCTTCTTGGCACTGCCTGAAAACAACAGTTTGGAAAATGAAAAAGCTCGCGCTCATACAATTGCGTTGTCCTGGAAGGTGACCGGTTTGGGAGTAATGGCGGTCAGGTGTCCTGGACAGGTGTGAGGACAGTAGATGCTGACAAAGATGGTGTTGCGACTAAGAATGCTGGTGATTACTAATGATAATGATAGTTATTGAGTACAGGCTCAGGCCCCCCTCTGAGAGTCGAAGTTTGTTCTCCTAACGGGGGTGACCCTCCATCTATTTTTATCTTCTACAATGAGACACTCATGAGAGTGAAAAAGGGGACTATTAAAAATTATGATGGGATGACAGACATAGCCAGAACAACAGAGCCAAGTGAGATGTATTCATGACATATAACCTAGTAAGACTTTCTCAGGGTGAAATTATAGCAGGCGAAGTCAAGGTTGCCTTTGTTATAAATGTTTCGTTACTACTCCCTCCTTCAACTCTCAGCCTCAAATTATTTAGCAACTATAAATTAGAGACATGAGTAATTATAATGCTAAGCGATATGCAATTCTGCATCTCCTTTCAATAAGGCAAGGGTGGGAAATGATTATGAGATGTCAGGACCAGCATATGGCACAGAGTGGTCACTCATTAGGCGTTTGTTGAATGACTTATTTAATGAAGCAATAAATACGATGATGGTATCATTAACTACACGAGGGAAACTTCCAAGATGGTATAATTTCCCCTCAAAAATATCAGGCTATATGCCATAACAGTAAATGGGTAAACAGCATATTCTTACATGGAATTTTAGCTCATATATTCATAAACTCAAGAATTGTGGATATGTTGCAAATAGACTATAGGAGAGCATCATGAGATGCTCTAACCTCCAACAGAGCTCTCTGTTGGCTATTATTACTCCTAGTTAGATGGTTGACTTTTTGCAATCATTTCATTATTCCTACTATATATTTTACAGTGTTTTTTCCTAGCCCAGTAAATTCCAGTCAATATGGTGACAGCCCCTAGTAAAGATTTTTTGCTTTAGTTAAAAAATAATTCACATTAAGGGCAGGGCTCATTGATCACTACCAGCAGAATCTAGTAATCACCATTTTGGGATAGGAAATGAATCAATTCAGACAAATGCCCATTTCGGACTAATGGATAGAAAATCTAAGCTTTGCTTGATTTAATTTTTGCTTTTTTACTCTCTCTGTTTATAGTAATGACTAATAATTACTGATGTTACATGGCAAATAATAACTTAAGAAAGAGTAAACATTCTTTACCTGTTACAATTAAAAAGAGAAAATCTAAAATGTCTACTCTGATGGATACTTAGAAGTAACATGATTAGACATTAATGCAAAATGAACAAGACTTCTGGAAATCTAGTCATTTATATATTATGGGAGACCATCTAGTCCATAAGTTCTGCTATATTTTACAGTCATAATGTTTGTGATTTAGTTGGAAAATAATCCCTGTATTAATATCAACATTACAAGAATTATTCCTACATTAAACCTTTGTGACATATATTTTTAACCCTAATTTTTAGGTAAAGTGGATAAGATCATTATATTAAGAGGCACTTAACTGAAATTTGTGTTTATAAAATGTTTTCATTTATATATACTATTTCATACTATAAAGGCATTAGGAAATTAAATTAGAAAGTCACTATTCATAAATAAATGGCAAAGTATTATGCAAAATTTAAATATACTCAACAAAATAAAAAAAATCTTGTGAGAGATAACTAATTCTGAAGCATAAATGTGCTTTATTGTATTATACAATCACAAATGTTCCACAGTCAAAAATGTTCTGAAAAATAATTTGAGAATATCACTTCCAGTTTCAAAAAAAGGGCACAAGACACAGCAAAACTCTCAGTTACTTTGAAAGAAAAGAAGTCTTATTTTTTACATTTAAAGGAGCAATAGAATAAAATGAGAAACTATGTTTTTTTCTATCACATTGTCCTTAGTAAAAGTCACTTGAGCTTCACTAAAAAGTTAAAAAACACTACTTTAGAATTTTTTTTTCATTAAAACAGAGAACAAGGGCCTCCCTGGTGGCGCAGTGGGTTAAGCAACACACGATGAAGCAAACCTCAGCCACTGCAGCACAAGTTCGATCCCTGCTGCCAGCCAGGGAGGGGACCCACATGGTGCAGCAGACCTCTCCTGCTGTGCCTGCTGCTCCCCTCAGCAGTGTACTTCAGTTGATCTGCCTGTTCTGCTCCCTGGTCTCTGTGGTGAATCCTCTCACCCCCCACACCTCTGGCCTGTACCCCAGTGCTTGTATGCATAAATAAATAAATCTTTAAAATAAAATAAAATAAAATAGAGAACGATGTGGTCTCAAATAAGTCACTGACCTTTTTAGGACTCAGTGTTCCAACTTAGATGAGAGAGTAACTAAGTGTCATTAGCCTCCTTTCATCTATAAAAAACTACAAGTCTAAAAAACAAACATTCCATCATTTTATGCTTTTAATTAAATATAGGGAGCACAATGTCAATATGTAGGCAAAGACACGCATAACATAAAAGAAAGTGAGGGCCTCCCTAGTAGCCTAGGGTTTAAGTCTCAGTGCTACCACCAAAACTGCCCACTGCAACTGCATGAGTTCGATCCCTGGCTGGGGAGCTGACTCACATGGCACAGTCGATCTCTCCTGTCTCACACACTGCTCTCCACAGAAGTATATTTCAGTAGATCTACTCTGTCTCTGGTGAAACCTCTTATCCCACTGTACCTCTGGCCAGCACCCCAGTTCTTCTACGCAAAAGTAAATAAAATCTTTTTTAAAAAGGAAAGAGAATCTACAAAGCAATAGGAGGAGTGATAAATATTGGAAACAACATCAAGTCAGATACATGCATAAACATCGTAGAATGAGCTACAGGATCTATATCAACAACATTCCAATTTTGTGGACCTTAAGGGTAATAGTATTAAAAACTATAAAATCAAAGTATGCATTAGACACAATGATGGTATTACACCATGATCCTTATCTGGAGGTAGTCAAAAATTTAAGCCAATGCCTAAATTCAGGTTTAGAGCAACATTTCCCATCTCTGCTTTGTAGAGAGGTCATCCAGGCCAAGGCAAGCTAACAGTTTTGAAATAAATCCATTGTAGTATCCACCATTTCATTAATAAGCTATTTTGCCTCCAATCACTGTTTGTTCTCTGGTCAGCAATGTAACATAACGGTACAAAAATAACCAAATACGAAACATGGAGTACACTAGAGACAACTGTGCAGACCGTAAGCTACCAGCAGAGTTTGTGATAACAGGACTTGCTAGGAAACACCTTGTGTTAAGGAACTGACATATTTGATTACACTATCCATTGGATGGAGGAGGGGCTCTTCGAGTGACTGAGAATTTCAAGTTTAATGATGATCATGACTGTCCCTTGATCATTTCTTCACAAATATTTTTTATAACTATTGACTTTTGGACTGGCCAGAATTTAGCACATCAATTCTACTCCCAAATTTAGAACAACAGAGATAGGTGGCAAAGAAATCGAGCAGCGACAATCAAATACATTTTCCCAGATCCTATCTAGTTTTATTTATATGAAACTTTAGAAAAGAAAAAAACACAAGGAGAGAAAACAGATCAGTAGTTACTGGGAGTAGGAGACTGTCTGATGTGGGTGATGAGGAGAATTTTAGAAGAACTATTCTAAAATATGAGAGTGATCAAAAGTAATCACACTGTGCATTTAAAATAGGTCAATTTGCCATGCAGTGTTTTGCCTATGTTTTCTTCTATATATTTTATGGTTTCAGGTTCTGTGTCTAATTCTTTACACAATTTTGAGTTGGTTTTTGTGCACGGTGTGAGGTAGTAGTCTAATTTTTAATGTGACTAATGAATAAGATTCCAAATTCTGTGAAAATTGGTGGCAAAAGGCATAGCACTAAAAAATTTTAATTTTAGGGAAGGGAAACAAATTATGGATGTTATAACAATATAAAGCTAAACATGATGTAGTTCAGTCCTTGTTTTAATTTTCAACCCTAAAAAACTGACTTAATTCTTAGTTGCCGAATAGATGAAGCCTTTACTCATGTTATACTATTCATAATGCATCTATTGTGTGTTTTAGATAGTTTTTATACATTTCCTTTTTTTTTTAAATATTTACTTATTTATGCATACAAGAGCTGGGGTATAGGCCAGAGTTGTGGGAGGTGAGATGATCCACCACATAGAGTGGGGAACAGAACAGGCAGATCTACTGAAACGCACTGCTGAGGGGAGCAGTGGGCAAGGCAGGAGAGGTCTGCTACACCATGTGGGTCACCTTCCCACCCAGTGGTGGGGATCAAACCCATGCTGCAGTATCTGTGGTTTGCCTCATAGAGCATTGTTTAACTCATTACGCCACAGGGGAGGCCCCAGTTTCCACACATTTCTTATAAATGTAATTTTTGTGTTACTTTTTGTGATATTGAGACCTATTGAGATATTGTACAAGGTTATAGGGTATCTCTCTTTGTTCTATAGTTATGAGAAATGACCTTACTTGTATTGTTATATAGCTATAAAATTTAATTACTACTAATACACATCGTCTCCATATGGAAGTGTCTATCCTTACATAACTGTCTTGAAATCATTAAGGAAGAAATTTTGGATTTTTCAATAGGAAAAAGATCACCTTTAAATGTTTTATCTGTTTTTTCACATAAGTGAAAATGTGTTGATATATAAAAATAAAAGGAGACCTGAATTACAGAGACCTAAACACGCATTTCAATTTTAATGTCATAAAATTGGTACTTATTTCAGTTCATAAATATTTTATCAGTCATGTAAATGATCTGTTACAAGAACTTCAGCACCGTCAATTTCAAAATATAATAATCTGACACAATCCAAAGTGATGTCTCTATTATTTTCTTTTCAAATCATCTGTATACAGAAACTTTTCTCAGTATAACTTCTTCATACCTCTCAATTTAGTTGGGTGCTGATGAATAACAAGCAATTCTTTGGAGACAATTGTGCCATTTTTGAACGATGCCATGCTATCTTACATGAAAATTGTACTTCTACAATATCTTCCTGGCATGGATATGCACCTGCTTCAAAGGATTACAATTTGCTTTATTTGTTGGATAAAACAAAGTTAACATGTATTAAGTAAGCTCAGTAGAGTAGAAGCATTGTGATCAAAGTAGATGAGAGGTTTCAAAACATCCTTGGGAGGTCACAGCATATATGGGGGAAGTATATATGGGGCCATAGAAGGGAGAAGTAGCCTTAGGAAATAGGGCATATGATCTTGGCAGATGTGAAGAGTTTGGATTAAAGATACCATGATGCTGGAGCGAGGAAATGGTTAAATATGGGGGTATAATTGGAAAGATTGTAAACAGAACAGGCCCGTAGCTCAAAGCTACCAACAATGAACAGTCTTCTCTTAGCATTTCCGTATAAGAGGCAATAAACAAATATCAAAGGAAATAAATAGTGTGTGGTTCTTATCGAAAGAAACTGAACTTGATATCTGGAAAGAATGTCAGCAGTTGGTGTGGATATCTCAGAATTAAGTCCACTGCATTAAAAATCTGAAGGCATCTGCCTTAGCACACTAACAAAGAGAGTCAGCAAGACGAGCCCAGGAATTTACTGCTCTTGGTCAGTCTTTCTATTTGGACGTTCTTACACAGAAAGATATAAAGGCTCACTAGCTGCATGAAGAAGGCATATAGCACAAAAAGAGAACTTGACAAGGAAAAGGACAAATTCCTTGAAAGAGATAACATACGAAAGCCTGACACACAAAGAAATGAAAAAAAAATCTAACCATCCCAGTATCTATTAAAGAAATGAAAGCATTTACCAAAATCTTTCCCACAAAAAAGACCCTCAAAGCCCAGTTGGCTTTACAATTGAATTCTTCAAAACATCTTAGAAATAAATAATACCAATCTTTGGTAATTCTTCCAGGAAAAAAAGGAGCACTTCTAAAGCTGTTTTATAAGGCTAGTTTAATACTGCTACCAACACTTGAGAAGTATGTTATGAAAAAAACATATTGACCAGTCTCTGTCAGGAACAGAGGTATAAAAATCCTAAACAACCTACTAAAAACTGAAGTGGGGCCTCCCTGGTAGCACAAGAGATTAAGGCGCAGCACTATGAAGCTATCCTGCAATCACTGCAGCACAAGTCTGTTTCCTAGCCAGCAGGGTGAGGTGACTCACACGGCACAGCAGAACCCTCCTGTCTCACATGCTGCTCCCCTCAATAGTGTATTTTAGTACATCTGCCTCTTCTGTTCCCCCACTTTGTCTCTGGTGAATCCCCTCACTCCCCATATCTGGCCTGTACCCCAATTCTTGTTAGCATACACAAATAGATCTTTAAAAAATAAATAAAAATTGAATTGGCCCCATTGGTGTTGCAGGGGTTAAAAAAGCCTCAGTGCTATCAAGCTATAGCCAGCCACTGCAGCATAAGTTCAATCCCCAGCAAAGGAGCTAATCCACATGGTATAGCAGACCTCTCCTGTCTCACCTGCTGCTCCCCTCAGCAGTGTATTTTAGTCAGTCCTCCTGTTCTGCTCCTCACTCTGTCTCTGGTGAATCCTCTCATCTCTGGCCTACACCCCAGTTCTTGTATGCAAAAAAATATATAAAAAATAGAAATAAAAATAAAAATGGAATTTATCAATCTATGAAAAAACACAGGTCATCACAACAAATAGGATTTATTACTGGAATCCTAGAGTACTTTCACAGTCCAAAAACTATAGTAGTCACTCCATGACTATAATTTAACACATTCCTACAAACAAGAAAAAGCATATAATCATTGTAGTAAGTGCAGAGAAAGGGTTTGATTATGTTCAATATCCATCCCTAATAAAAATTTCATAAATTGGGAATAAGGACAAATTCCTTAATCTGATAAGAAAACTTAGAAAAGTTCAATAACAAACATCATATTTAATGATAACTTACTGAAAGTTTCCCACCTGAGATAAGGTAGGTGTCAGAGCTGCCCTTTATCACCACATTTATTTAGCATTGATTTGGAGGGACTAGTCTTTGTAGAAGATACATACTTAGAACCACTAGGACTAAAAAGAGAGAAACTATCTCTATCTAATGAAGTGATTACACATATAAAAAAATCCAAAGACTTCACAAGTGATCAGTATTAATAAGTGAATTTAGCAAGGCCATTGGATATATGCTTAATATAAAAAAAATATTTTTCTATGCCAGTAGTGAGAAAATAAAATTGAAAATAATTCCATTTAAAATAGTATCAAAGTAACAGATGCCTGGTATTAAATCTAATACATGTACAGGTGCTCTGAACTGAAAACTGAAAAAAAATTACTAAAAAGGCATTAAAGAAGACCAAAATAAATGAAGGATGTATTACATTCACATATTAAACGAATTAGTATTGTAAAGATGTTAACTGATCCACAATATCAAAAAAAAAAATCTCAGTTAAAATCCTGGCAGGAGTAAGATCTGACAAGTTGGTTCTACAATTAATATGATAAACCAAAGAACCAAAAGTAGCCAATGTGATTTTGAATAAGATCAAAGTTGGAGGGTTGATATGATGAGGTCTGAATTGTATTTTTTGTTTTTTAATAAAACAAGTGTGTGTGTGTGTGTGTGTGTGTGTGTGTACAGAATGGAATTATTCCAGTCATCAAACAGAATGAAGTTCTGATACAGACTATACTCTGGATGAAACCTAAGAACTGAGACAGACAAGTTAAACACTGAGCCAAAATACATAAAAGTAGCAAGCAATTGAGCAGTGATTCAAATTTGGGCAGTTTCATTCCAGAACCCTTATTTTTGAACCCTTGAAAACATTATGCTCAGTGAAATAAGCTGGTGCTTCAGGTATACATATAGTAGGATCCCGCTTATATGGACTATGTAAAACAGGCATATCCACAGGGCACAAAGTGGATTAGTGCTTACTTTGTGTGTGAAGGAGTTGTGAGGATAGGAGATGGGAATTTTATCTGTTTAATAGTCAGAGATTCTGTTTAGCGTGATGAAAATGTTTCAGGAACATGATGGGGATTGTTGCCCACTGTACATGTAATAAATGGCACTGAACTGCATCCTAAAAACTTGTTAAATGACAAATCTTGAGTTATATAGCACCACAATTAACAAAATAAATATGCCAGAACCACTGTTCACTTAAAATGGGTAAACTGCATGGTATATGTATTATAGGTCCATAAAGCTGCATTAAAATGATTGATTGTTAATGAGGTAGGGTGATTATAGTTGAAGGACAAATGGAAAAGAACAGAGCATCCAGAAGCAGACTCATATATATACACCTGAGTCCCACCGCAGGACAGTGGGAACAGGACTGTAGATAACTGGTGATGGATTTACTGATGTTGCTTTTCATTATAAAATCATAATCACCATTTGATTTTAAATAGTAAGTATGCGCTGCTTGATAAATATTTTTAAATACTACATTTGAAGGGTGATCTGAGAAAAATGAAGACTCACATTTAAATAATGAGTAAGCAAAATAAGTACATAAGCAAATACAACACCTTCTGGAGAAAGTTATCATTCATTAATAGTTTATTAAGTCTATACTATAGATAAGTTGGCTTATAGTACTATTGAACCAGCCCATTTTCACTTTGCTTAATTGCTGTCAATGTACACCTAAATACTGAACCAATCACTTTATCCCTTTTCCAATCTACTTCTTTAGAATATTTCACACAAACTAATAGTGTTGCATATTCTGGCATTTGGTTATTAATGTGCCATCACTTACCATTACCTTACTTTCCATGCAGAACAAATCATACAAGTCAATTGTCAAGTTACAATGAAACAAAGTACCAGTCCAAATGGCAGTAACCCTCCACCCCACTCCCACCAAAAAGCACCCATGAAATAAAACAAATGCAAATATTAGCAACATTTAACACTTGTGACAGGGAAGATGGCTAATGCCTCACCTTTATCCACTGAAGATTTGTCTGCTTGAGCTTATTTTCAAGTTTATCTTGCTCTTCTGGGCTTATGGGAGCACTTACAAGCACTGTTCCTCCTGTTTCATTTAATTGTTTTAGAATTCCCTGGCGCAGGGGCAACTCTTCCTCTAGTAACTGAAACAGACAAATGCAACAACGTTTAAAATGAATTACAGCACAATTCCAACTACCTTGTCTTCACCTGTATTGATTTGTCTATCAAAATGAAGGAACTTGACCCAAGGCCTACTAGTAGCTCAAATACCAACAGTTTTCTACAGAGCGCATAGCTGATGGACTGAAACACTGTCTCCCTAGTAGGTAATTGTATCCTAGAAAGGACCAGAATATACTATCCTTCAGAGACATTTTTTCAAGAGAAAAATGTTATATGGTACCATATAAAACAATACCTTGGAGTTAAGAGACAAAAACCTCTCTTTCAGAAATAGTCTAATCTAGATAAATTCATCATTTTCTCAGATAGTAAGCCTCTATGCTAGACACACCACTGAGCAAACATTGCACTTTCATATTAAGATATAAGTATTACTGGGAACGTATCAGGTACTAGACACTGTGTCAAGGTATCCACATATATTATTCACTTGATCGTCCTCACACATCTTCTTTTATGTAAAAGAGAACTGAGACAGAGAGTTTAAATATCAAGTTCAAGGACATGAAAGTAGCAAGCAACAGAGTTGTGATTCAAACATGGGCAGTTTCATTCAAAGAATCCTTTCTTGACTCCTCTACATACTGAATCTCTTTCATTTATTCGGCATTGCATTATATATGCCCTGTTCCAATAGCTACTAGAACACCATGGCTTTATTAACTTCTGTGTATTTATGTCACCTGAGCTGCAGTGCCCAATACAATACCACTAGCTATGTGAGGCTATTTAAATTTAAATTAATTAAGTCAATAAAAAACTCAGTTCTTCAGTCATTCTAGCTACTCTCGAGTATATAGAGGTCCATCTAGCTTGTGGCTACTAAATGGAGAATATAGAACATTTTCACATCACAAAAAACGCTTCGGGCAGTGTTCATCTAGATTATTGAAGGAGAAAAGAAAATCAGCACATATTTATGAATAAGTGAATGCTGCTAAACATGTCAATTACATGAGCTATCAATTATATTGCTATATATGACACTCAATACATTTAAGAGAGATGAATTTCTTTTTTTTTTTAAGATTTATTTATTTATGCATACAAGCACTGGGGTACAGGCCAGAGGTGTGGGGGGGTGAGAGGATTCACCACAGACAGAGCG